>JAJOOO010003624.1:0-55332 GCA_029582685.1 Solanum piurae
TGGCTTAGTTATTACTTCGCACCAATCGACACTAGCCTATTAGATAGTATCACACTAAATCTATGTTGATAATTCTTTTCTTGTTGATTACCTCCTTGGTCCGGCAAGTAGCAACAAGGCGAGTTCTAACGTTGCGCACCGTTAAAAAAACTTCTAAACGAAAGAATTATCAATGCATGCAACACACTATTCAAGAATTGATTATTTACAATTCATACTTTGTTAATCGCTCATGATTCCCACAACCCTAGTTGTGGAGTTTAGTTACCCATAACAGTAAGAACACAATTCATAATATTAGATGAAGAAATCATGAACTTACGTAACGAGAATAATAAACCCAGAATTTCAACTTGAATTTCTAAACCAAAATCTTCAAATCGAACTAAGGAAATCAATAATTGTTAGGGTTTTCCAATTGATCTCCAAAGTCACAAGGTAAAACTAGAATAATAATTTCTAACCCCTCAAAAACGAGGTTTACATGCCCTATTTATAGAAAACAAATCCTAGATAAAAAGGGAAACAAATTAAGAAAAGTTTGTTTCAGGTACGCGTCTTCTTTCCACGAGACTGCACTTCTGGTGAATTGAGGACCCCTTGATCCTGTGAATCGACATTTCTCCTAGCAGGACGACCTCAGACAGTTCTTCGTGGAGGCATGATCTGAAAGATACGCACAAGCACGAATTAGAAATAAACTTTATAGAGATGAACTTTATCACACAAAAAAAGTATGAAAGAAGTGAGATAGTTCCTAAATGTTGCAGCCTCCTAATTATAGATGTGGCACGCTTCACACCGATAACTAGGACTCTACAAACACGACTTCATAGAAGCCCTAGGACTCTTGAACTCTATGCTCTGATACCAAGTTTGTCACGCTCCAAGCATAAGCCCTGGGCGCGACGGGCACTCGAGAACCATTGTTGGCCCCAAGCGAACCCTTGACTTGTTTAAATCTTAGTGGAAGACTAACTCATAAATAAGATAAACTTAAAAGACAATTCAGAATGTTTTGGAAATAAACATTCAACTAGCCAAAGAGACAACTCAAGTCTCAACATAAACAACTGAAAATGAAAAGACTCATGAACTATTGTCTATTTATCTATGAAGCCTATAATACTATAAGGGATGTTGGGATAAGACCTCCGATCATCCTAACAACTGAAATACTAAAAGTAAATAAGGGATCCTTCGAAAGAAAGGAGTCTCACCAACAACTCTGGAACTCAACTGGATGAACGAAGCACTGGATGCTGATCCTGGTTACCTGTATCTGCATCATAAAAGATGCAGGCCAAATGGCGTCAGTACATGGAATGTACGAGCATGCGAGGGGAAATCTAAACATCACATAAGCTTGAACTAGAACTGAAGAAACAACTAACCTCATCTCAACTCTTTTTAAAATAAAAACAATAACAATAATGCAATATAAAGAAAAGATTTTTAAATAGTAGATAACAACTCAATGTAATGAAAATATATCTCAGTTTGTATGCAAAAATACAAATAAACTCTATTTGGGAGATTCTCTAATCGATAACCATCACTATGAGCTATGTGATGATACAATGTCTCGCCCACGCTGCCAGAACTATCCTATACCTTACCGGGATATAGAACTCCTCAACTAAGTAGAACCACTAGTCTATGCTTAAAAGCAATAAGGAATCATCTAAAAAGTATGACCATTTCTACCCACGTTGGCTACTTGTTAGAACTCTCCCTCATATCGGTGCTCAAATATAACTTAGCTCATTATATTTTAAAGAAAATATTTCTTCTTCCTCAACTTTGAGATTATTACTCAAAAGGTTTCTCTTACAAGATATAGTACTAAAAATTGTTCATGAACTCTTTTGGAAATCGGTGTTTCCTCTTTGCTTAAATGTAAAAACATTTCTCTTGAGAATACTTAGTTCCCATATATCATTTTAATGAAAATGAACTCAACTCTACTCTTCCTCAACTCAATTTCCCAAGTTTTAAAACGTTTTTTAAAAAAAAAAAAGATTTGCAAAAGACTTCTCAAAATACTCTCAAAACTTTACTCTTAACTCTACCTTGAATTGAAACTATGAATTCAAGGGTTATGCTTTGGAATGTAGGACCTCTCAATGATTTAGGATGGTTAAGATATATAGTTGTTCATAAGAACGAGCAAAGACCCAAGTTTAAGATCACTGGCGCGACGCGGATATGGAATTTAATTTTTGGTCGCATAAATATTTTTGCAGAGGAATTTGAATCGTCTCCGCGATGTGGAGATGGGTGACTATCTGAAGACTAAAAATCTTAAGCGTCTCCGCGACGCAGACCTGGGCGTAATTATTTGCCCGATCTTTTCTTCATCTCACAAACTCGACTCAACTCATACCCAATGCAGTTTTATTGACCTAATTCACGAAAGTTCACAAACCCAAAATGATTTTAATAATCCCATATAAAAATCTATCAAGGAACTTAACTCATTTGCAAAACTCATACCTCAAGAACTCAAAGACTTTCAATAATGGCTAAAACTCAAGAACTTCTCAAGAACATCAAATCCTTCAACTTTGAGAATGAAATTTCATTAAAATAGCATGATTGGCGTGTGGTTGAACGAACCCAATACTATGAGAACTCACATACCTCTTAGGGATCAACCCTTGGCGAAACTCCTCAATAAAACATCAAGAACTTGACGAATGCCTTGAATCTTCCCTCTTTTCTTCTCTTTTCTCTTCTTGAACTCTTTTCTAAAACCCTAAGCATGAATTAGGATTGTAAAACTTAACCAAAACAATTTAGACCCCTAAAACCTTACTAAAAACGAGTTAATCTGATTGGATAAGGAAAATACCAAAATACCCCTCATATTTTCGGGTAACTTTCCTTAGCTGGACAACCTGACTTCAAACATGCATATCTCCCTCATACGAGCTCGAAATTTAGCAAACTCAGTGGTGTTGGAAAGAGGATTCCAAGACCTTTCATTTGATATCTTATGGGCCACCTAACTCATCTTGTACTAAAAGTTATGGTCGTTTGAAGTTGATCCAAAACCCACAACTTAAGCATAACTTGAAAATTTTCAGATTTGGCTCTTTCCAAATCAGTTCTTTCTAATTTTAGCTCTTTCTATGGCGGGATGTTACAACTATTTTTAAGGAGTGATGTTCTCTATGTATACGATTCTCAATCTGATACATAATTAGTAAATAGTTGAATAATAGGTAATTATCTGAAAGTATACATTGAATTAGTAACTATTTTAGCCAACCAAAAGTCGATCTAACAAACTCATTCACCACCCATAGTCACAATCATCACCTAATTAAGATGGGTTCAAACTCTTATCTCATGAAATCAACAACAATATTAACTTTTTACGATTTTCTAACATATGATTATAATAATATGGACAATGAATATTATATTTGGTAAAAACATTATGAGAACAATCTATTTAAAGAGATTTTCTCCTCTTGAGATAAGAAATTAGTGATATAGAAAATTAAAATAAATCAAGCTTTTTTATCCTTATTTTGCTCTAATTCTTGTCAATTGATTCTTTGGATCAAAACCTTAGTGAGCAAGTTTCTTTTCCAATTCTTTTTATTTCCCCACACAATAAAGAAGTAGAAATTAGATTTGAAGTTCCCCGTCGATCTTTCATTAAAAATATCTTAGATAAAAAGGACTTTTTGATAATCTATCATTTATTTAATAGAATAAGCAATGAAATTTTATTGCTTAGATATTATTATTTTTGTGTGTGTTTGTGTAACATATAGTGTTATTTATTAGATAGTGTTATGACTTTTTTATGATGCTTAGAATTCTTGAGGCTAAGAAAGAAACTGAAAAACTTATGGTAGAAAAGAAAATTCTAATAACAGAGAAAAAAATGCTCAAAGAAATACAATAATTTGCTCTACTAGCATTTTGTGAGAATTTGCGCGAGGAAAATGTCCAGTTAAAAATATAGGTCAGCTTTACAATTTTAATATATATAACTTAAATTCTATAAATTATTATTGACTTTATGTCTCTTTTTTGTAGTATGAAAAACTGTCACGTGTTCTCCAAATTTTGGAGAAGAAACTTGAAGAGAAGTAGTGTTGGTCATTTGGACTTCTAGTGAGATTGCATGAAACCAACATATTATAGTAGTAGTCTACGAATAAAGTAATTGTGACTCTCTCTAGAAGGGAAATTGTACTGTTATGATTAAGTTCTTTAAATTCTAGTGGCACTGCTCATTTTTATATTTACGGATTATCATTTTGTATCTTATCTTTATGCTATCTATTATGTTCTTCTTTAAAATGAAGGAAAAACCAACAAAAATAAAGATGCACAATAAATCGGGTCTCAAAATTTTAGTGAAGAGGCAAGAAAATAAAATTAAAATAATTACTTCATATTTATCAATATATATTTTTGATGAATAAAGTTATTTGATACCTAACTAAGTAGGACGCCATAGGTACTAATTTATAGTGTTATTAATTATCCAAAAAAGAAAAACAAAAATATTTGTATTATATATACAAACTCTATTATATCTAAAAGCTCTTGATAACAAAGCATCATCATCGAATTTAGTAGTAAAATTCA
This sequence comes from Solanum piurae, assembly GCA_029582685.1. NCBI lineage: Eukaryota > Viridiplantae > Streptophyta > Magnoliopsida > Solanales > Solanaceae > Solanum > Solanum piurae. The sequence goes on from JAJOOO010003624.1 coordinate 4,615, forward strand.
TACACTGATTGGATATGAATAAGAAAACTATATAGTTTAAACCGTAAATTTTAATATTTAACTAACTTATAAATATTGATATAATTTTAGTCTATTAAATCATCTATAAGATAATTAAATACTAGTAATCACTCCTACCAAAAGTGTAATATAATTATGTTATCAGGGGCGGACCTACAGTGGTGCAAGTGGGTTCATATGAACCCACTTCGTTGAAAAATAACACCGTATATATATGTATGTTTAATAAGTTTTTAAAATTTTATATGTATATATTAACTTTTTACCCCACTAACACAAGTGTGATCCTTGGCTGAGTGGTGAAAAGGGTTCAATTTTCCCAGCCAACCCGAGTTTGAATCCCTGTTGCCACATTTTAGTTTTATTTTTTATATCTTGAACCCACTTCGTGAAAATTCTGTAACATAAGATAACAATACAATTTACCTAAGTCGAATTTTTTTTTTCAAGCACATGGTTTTAGTATTAATTCATCATCCCATACTGATTCACACGTAGAGTTTTCATGGTGATTCATAGATTATGAGCATTGAATCAATTGCATGGAGGCTTAATCAAGAAAATAAATTAAAAAATACTTTATTTGAAACTTTTGAAATTGGAGTTGTTTTTGGTCATATTTTTTGCAATTTTTTCCACGATTTGAATATACTTCTTTTAAATATGATTTATATTTCCAATTTTTAAAAACTAGCAAAATCACTCAACTTGATTAATTTACCTGGAATTTCCATTCAAATTTTCTCTAAAAGTGTAATATTTCAAAATAAATAGTCAACCAATGTCATAGATTAGATCTCATATACGAGCTACTACATACTATTACAAATATTTTTTCATTTTTTTTTGAAAATTTTGAAGTTGGAGTTGAAGATAAAATTGTATTTGATTATAATTTTTGCAAATAATATTTGGTTGTTTGAATGAACTTTTCCTAAAAGTATGAAATGTAAATTCGATTGGGTTGTATTTATAAAAAAAAAATAGAGTAAAACCTGAAAAGGAAAAATATGTAAACGTCAAAAGATTGAAATCAAGGTTTTAGGTTGTTTAGTGCTATGAAATATATTACATGGATGTCCAGTAAATGTAATATCCCAACTACTTTTCATCATTATGTGTAGTAGTAGTATACATATCTCCACTATCTCATCATTTATCTTCCGCCCCACAATCTCTCTTTCTCAAGGGGTAATGTCATGTTTATGACACTCTTTGATATAGGCATAAGAGTTTATGATCTGTATTTTAGTCCATTTCAGCCCAAGCAACTTTTGGACAGGCCAATAATCCATTCATTTATTAACTCAATTTAGTTTGATCAGCTCAAATTGGGCCAACTAGCCCATTCATTTCTGACATATGATTAAAATAAGGATTAATTACTTGAGTAGATTTCTTTTAAAAAATAATTACTTATTTTAAATATACTCTTTAATTATTACCATTTATAGCAATACATAACAATATTATGTATTTTATAAAAATTATCTTTCTCTCTCGCCTCTTTCTCCTTTTTCTCACCTTTTTAAATTTGTCGTTCATTCTCCCTTTCTTTATTTCTATTGTTCTCTCTCCCTTGTTGTCTTTCTATTGCTTTTTCTCCCTTGCTTTCTGTTGCTTTTTCTCTTCTCTTTTGGCTGCTCTTTCCTCCTTTCTTTCTTTCTCTCTCTACTTTCTTTCGTAGAGTAGTCAATGATTTGTAGACTTGTAGACTGAATAAAAGTTGTATCAATAATTAATTAGACAAGTAATCTAATTGTAACAAATGAAGAGACATAATAAACTGCAAAATGAATTAAACATAAATTTAAAATGTTGAAAAATGAATTAAACTTGAATTAAAAATATATTACACGCATATTAAAGTTGAATTAGAAGATAATTGAACATGAATACAAAATATAGCAAACGAAAGAGCATTCTATGATCTATAAACTAAATAAAACTTGTATCAATAATGAATTAAACAAGTAATCCAAGCGTAACAAATCAACTAATAAACTGCAAAATGAATTAAACTTGTATTAAAAGTGTATTACACAAATATTAAAGTTGAATTAGAAGAGAAAATCAAGTATGAATAAAAAAACATATCTAATGAAAGAACATACAACGATCTATAGAGTGAATTAAACTTGTATCAATAATGAATTAAACAAGTAATCCAATAGTAACAAATCAACCAAATAAATTGCAAAATGAATTAAATTTGCATTAAAAGTGTATTACACAATATTAAAGTTGAATTAGAAGAGAGAATTAAGAATGAATGAAAAACGCAACTAATGAAAGAACATACAGTGATCTATAGACTTGTATCAATAATGAATTAAACAACTAATCCAATAGTAACAAATCAACCAAATAAACTGTAAAATGAATTAAATTTGCATTAAAAGTGTATAACACAATATGAAAGTTGAATTAGAAGAGAGAATTAAGAATGAATGAAAAAAACGTAACTAACGAAAGACAAGATAATGATCCATAGACTGAATTAAACTTGTATTATTCATGAATAAAACATGTATTATATGTGTATTATAAATTATTTTGGTTTTTATCACTAAAAACATGAGTGATGTTTGAAATATGTATTAAAAATGTAGTGTGCATGTATTATAAGTGTTTACCTAAATCATTTGGTTGGTATCACTAAGAAGAGAGTGAAGTTTGCAATATGTATCATAATGTATTGTTCATAAATAAACTTATATTATATGTGTTATATAAATTATTTTGATTTGTATCACTAAGAAAATGAGTGACGGTTGCAATATGTATTAAAAATGTATTGTGCATGTCTTATAAATGTTTATTAGTGTGTTACCTAAATATTCTTGTTGGTATCACTAAGAAAGGAGTGAAGTGTACAATATGTATTATTCATGAATAAAACATGTAGTATATGTGTCTTATAAATTATTTTGATTTGTGTCACTAAGAAAAAGAGCAATGTTTGCAATATGTATTACAAATGTATTGTGCCTATATTATAAATGTATTACAAGTGTGTTACCTAAATTATTTTAGTTGATATCACTAAAAAGGGAGTGAAGTTGCAATATTTATTATAAATGTATTGTTCATGATTTTAATACAATTTTAATACAATTATGAAACATATCTAATACAACTTTAATACAATTGCGATACAACTCCATAAACTTCATCTTTATTGAGCTTCAATATAATATTTCTCCTAAAATCAATTCTAAACTTAATTAAATCCTCTTAAAATTGAGATGTAAACTCCAAACGATATTTTTAATTATTTGTGGGAACAACCTATCCAAACTAATCACAAATTCTTCGGATTCAAATAATGAATTCAAAATTTAAAACTTTATAATGATGAACTCTTGCTACTATAATTTTAGAGATTTGAAATTCATGCTTGAGCACATGATTTTGTACAAAATTTTGGTCTTTCTATTCCTCTTCTCATTGTATTTTTGGGTGAAAATCATGAAATATGGACAAAAATTGATTTGGGGATAGTTCTTTAAATGAAAATTTCAAAGAAGAAGGAGAATTAAAAAAAAAAAGAAGAGGAGAGGAAAGAGAAACAATGACAAAGAATGAGGGAAAGAGCCGAAGATAGCTAGGCCGCCTGGGCTGTATAATTATTTTAATTCCAAAAAATTGTTATATTTAGTTAGAAATATTATATTGTCATAGATGGTAAATATTTTCTTAATATATCATATTTATGTGATTTACCCTATAAATATAGTCTCTTTTTTTTTTTTAATTTAACTGTCTGTTATTCAAAACGTATTGAAAAATGATTATTTGAGTATGAACCTTTTGATGTACTCTAGGTTTAACTTGGATATAAAATTTAATCCCCCAAAGAATTCAAACTTATAATTTGAGTATTTAATTTATATATCACGTTTCTTTTATCATAAAAAAAGAGTCACAAGACACCTAACAAGATGATCCCTTATCGGTCATATTTCACAGGTTTGTAGAAAATTATCTACTTTAAGGGCTAAGAATAGAAATTTTAAAAATATAGCATGTATAGGTGTTAAAATTAGTAAGATTTTTTATACTTGGATTACTTGATATTTGAAATTAAAGTTCAAAAAAGTAATATTTGATATACTAAGTAATTAATTTGTGCTTAGCATGGAAAGACAATTCAAGATTTGTAAATAAAAACTTAAACAAACTTTGAAGAATACCTAAAATTTATTTTTTCAAATTTCTAATATTTTAATATTTTTGAACCAAATATATGGATAACCAAGCTAGAGTAGAATATTATCTTGGTGGGGCAAGGAGTGGGGTGTTGCCCATAATACAATGCCTCGATAAAGTCGATTCAATCATAGAATATATACACAAATGTTTGATTATGACTTATGAGGATATCCTTATTTTTTGCATAATATACAAACAAGAAAATTAATAAAATACCTCCTCCTTTCTTGGTGGAAGTGCTATTGTTTTTGTTATATATATACCCTATATTTTAAGACAAATTTTAATTTTATGAATTAAAATAATTAACGTTTGATTTCTTTCTGATATTAAATTTTCTGAAGAGAAAAAACTTCTTAAAGTCTCACAGACGTCTTTACTAATATATGTCAATATTTTTAAATTAATAAAGAGGTTAATACCATCTATTTCAAAAGTTCTAAGAATTTGATTAATGTACTTAAATACATAAAAGAACAACTTTCATATATAACAAACACAAAATTCATATTTGTATGCTATAGCAAAGTTTGCATAATAGCGCTATATAGCAAACATATATATATATGTATAATTCGCTATACATATACAAAAAAAATAGTTGTATAATTCGCTATACATATACAAAGAAAACAGTTGTATAATTCGCTATACATATACAAAAGAAAGCAGTTGTATAATTCGCTATACATATACAAAAGAAAGCAGTTGTATACAAAAGATCAATTGTATAATTTGTGCATGTATAAAATGAGAAAGAGAGAAAGGCAAAAGAAAACTGGGTAGATAAATATTTGTATTGTATAATTATAAGTGTATATGACAAATATATATGTATTTGCATGTGTATATACAATTTTCTCTCGCTTTATACAAACATAAGCACAATTTATACATTTCATTTCTGTTTGTATAAGCGAGAGAGGCGAGGGTGGCGAGCAAGATTTGGGAGAGTGGCGAGCGAGATCTGGGAGAGGGGAACAAAAATATATGTATATATACAATTTCCTCTCGCTTTATACAAACACAAACGCATTTTATACATTTGTGTTTGTATAAAAGCGAGAGAGGCGAGCGAGACGCCACCAAACGAGAGTGGCGAGCGAGATTCCACCAGGGAGAGTGGCGAAAATAACAATAATTTACTATAGGGTACAATTAAATCAAAGTATTTATAACATTTAATTTAAATTAATAGTTTACTATTATATACAATTTAAATGCACCAAAACTCAAATCGTTGTATTGATCATTAATTAGAACTTCAATAAATAAATATTTAAAAAATAACAAACTTGAACATCATCCAATTATAGACCACACAAGTCACTAGACAAGGCAACATGATTAACAATTCGTGAATTGGGTATATATTCCACTTTATCATTGCAATCTTTGAATTTTTGTATTTCTATTTTTTGTTTCATACATAATTATTAAACTCAAAAAGTGAAATCACATTATTTTTTTAACAAAAAACATTATCAATAACTTCCTAGGCCTCATGTCATAATCTTGATCGTGATAAGAAAAGTCATTCAGAAAATCATCACTTTCACTTTACTTAAATTTCACTTCATAACCACAATCATCGATTATCACAATATTACTAAATGTACATACTCACAAAAAGATAACTATTTTTTCTCAAAGATTTTTTGTTAACTAAAATTCATTAAGTAATTGCAAAAATTAAATATGCTCACTTGACCAACTTATATAAAAGTATAGTTAATAAATCATTTTAAATTTATCAGTATCTTTGATTTGAAACAGTAAGTTCTAGAGGAAGTCCTTATGAGAGAGAAAACCTTAATAGAGTAGCTGGCTTTATTTGTTGCCTAGTAGAGCAATCTTTAATATTCTCTTTATTTTATTTTATTTATTTATTTTAACAAATCATTTTTTTTTCATAACTACATAAATAATATTATAATATTAATAGTTAAATTTACAGTTTTAATAACATATTCCTCTAATTAAATTTTTCTTTAAAATCTTGGCAGATAAACATGAGTTAGTTATAATTAATATGAAAAGAGGAGCAGAAGTCAATAGCTTTAAATGTATAACCAAAAATAAAATAAAATATTTTATTTATTTTAGAAAAACATTTATTTTTCTTTTTAATCTATTTAAAAAATAATAATCTATTATTTTATTTATTTATAATATTCTAATTACAACTTTCCACTTGACAAAAGATATTTCTACACATTTAACATAACTTTAATTTATTTTCTTAAATTTTGTGTCAATTTGAAGTGGACCATTCTTTTGTAAAGAGTAAAACTTTTTGGCTTTGTACAGTACAAGATGATGATCAATGCTATAAAGAGTACCCACAAGAAAAAGGAAAAATGAGTTCTTCAATAGTTTCATACCTTTTCTTTCACTTTTCTGTGTGAAAGAAGAAAGCAAAAGGGGTTAATTGTATAAAAAAAAAAAATAGAAAAAAAAGAGGTGGGTTTTATGAGCTGATGCTGAAATTGGGTTTCTCCAATAGCATGGATCTTGGCAAATTTTGGAATAGTAGTAGTAGTAATAGTAGTGTTGTCAGCTCTTCCCATAGTTTTAATTTCAGTTACTTCCATTCATTAACAACGTCAGCTCTCTTGTTTTTGTCTTTTGGGAGTTCAGTTTCAGTACCCAAAATGGCCTTATTTAATTTCTCAACCATTATACCTTCTTTTGATGATGATTTGATTGTAAAGTTTTCATCTTTTTCATTTTCTTGAAGAAGAAAGACTCCAATTTAATCAACATCACTCTCTCCTCAACTGTTTCTTTTGTTTGTTTGCTTAGTTTCTTGATTGTTTAGTCTTGTATCGTCAGCCCCCTTTTTGTTTTTGTTCTCTTTTTAAAGACCTAGAGAATGCTGTGTGCATCATTGCCAGGGTTGAGTCATCAACAGATGTTGGTCGGTGGTGCTGTGAAGGAACTTTCAGCAGCTATGGCTTCTTTGAATGTTTATAGCAGGTAAAGATTTGTGCTTTTTTGTTCAAGAATTGATTTGGGGTTTATTGGATTGTTTTCTAGTTTTGCTGTTTGAGATGAGTTGATTGATGGGTTGTAAGTTTCATTGTTATTTGTTTATCTATGAGTAGACCCTTTTTTGTTTGAATGTTTACAGCAGGTAAAGATTTGTGCTTCTTTGTTCAAGAATGGAATGGGGGGTTTTGGATTTTGGTTATTGAATTGTTTATTATTTTCTTGGTTTGAGATGAGTTGATTGATAGGTTGTAACTTGTAAGTTTCATTATTACTTGGTTATTTATTAGAAGAAGAAGCATTTTGTGTTGCTAGTACTAGGTAAATTCCCAGACCCTTTATTCTTTACGATCATCAGGTGTGGTTTTGATGGTCGTGTTGGATGTTGGATTGGTAATGAGAAAGGAAGATGGAACAAATTGGCTGCTGCAAGTACAATGGCACCAAAGAAGAGGAGGTTGAGCATTTCCTCTCTGGCTTCCTCTGCTCTAGCAGAAACCCCATATACATCTAGAGCCGAATTCTATCAGGAGGTTGGGATTATCATTTCTTGTGATATGCCATCTCTATTCAATGTATTCATGTTGTTAAAAAGTCCTGATTTGGTATTACTAGTTTAATTTCTGCACTTTAATCAGTTTATTCCACTAAACATTTTAAAAGGGCCTGTTGTCATTTGTCGATTGGAGTATGGTGGTATAAATTTTGACGCGTTTATTGAGGATTTTGCGATTTGGCAGGTTCTTAACGATGCTAGAGAAAAATTTACCCAGGAGATATCTTTCCAATCCAAGGACAAAGATATTTCTTTGGCAAAGGTATTTATGAGTGTTGTTCACCTCTTTTTGTTCAAAGTAGTTGATTTATTGCATTTTCGATTTCAAATAGCAGAAATGACTAAGTTCACTTTGCACTTATATTCAAAAAATGACTAAGTTCACTTTGCACTTATATTCAAAAAATGACTAAGTTCACTTTGCGAGCAGCAATTTTGCATTTTCTGTTCATAAATAGTTTTTTGGCATTGAGCGATGGAACGGTAGTGTATGAAATGTTGACAGTTGTCATAAAAGTAAAATCGTAAATTGGTTTTCTCCTTTGTTTGTAAGTTTATTGATCGTCCCTTGCGTGTGTTTGTTGTTTCCTATTCTACGTATAGGCTTTGCTTTATGTTGCCTCTGAAGACGAGGCATTTATGGCTTTCAACCGGGAGATGGATGCTCATTCACTCCAAAGTGAGAGGAGATCTGCTTCATTGGCTTCTCATGCCACGGATTGGACTTGCGTGGAGGCCATGCCTCTTGCTGGAAAAAATATGAATGAATGGATGGTTGAGTTGGATGTTATTGCGAGAGAAGTGGAGGCGGAGCTAGTTTCAAGAGAAATAGGATGCGATTTGGTTGAAGTTTTAGATGCCGTGAATATGGTGCTTTTCAAGTCAAGGGGTTTCAAAAGGTCACCTGTACTTGTGGATTCAAAGTGTGCATACCTGCATTCAGTATTAAGCTCTGGATATTGTAGTGGTATATTTTCTTGTTCCCTCCCCGCTATCATCATTATTTTGCATATGTACGAAATCCTGCAACCTCAAAATTCTTGTTGACCGCTGATAATGCGATCTGACGTAGTGCTTATTTTCTTTACAGCAATTTTGCTTAGTGTCATTTATATTGAAGTCTGTCGAAGACTTAATCTGACCATTGTGGGATCTCGAGTTGGGGAAGATTTTTTGATATGGCCTCAAACTGGAAACCCTGAGGTGTGTTGTTCTGAACTCATAGATGATGTCAACATCTGTCTTTGTTAGTCCATCCTGTACCATTTCACTTCCTTTATAGTCTATTCCTTCAGAAGTTTGTAATGCATGGTATTAATGCCCAATAATCTCATTGAATTTGAATTGTTTTGTTACTCTTATAGGAGCTATTCAAGGTTATCTCTGGTCATAGCTTGTTTGGTATTGTTAATGGGAAGTGTGTCGATGACCCTAGAGCAAAGGCTTCTGACATCAATAGCAATTCTTTGCCGGGGCTTGAGTTAGCAACAAACCGAGATATTATCGGAATTGCTTTGGCTAATTTGATGGTAAGATGTATTCCCTTGTAAAGAGTAGTCGGTAGCGCTGTTTTAGTTTACATTCATGCATCTCACCATGTTGATGCTGTGGTTGTAACCAAAACTATTCTTTCAGAGGCTTCACTGGAAACGTGCTTCAAGAGCAAATCATGGTTTGATGCTGACTTCTCCGCTTAGATCTGTTGATCATGCAGATGATAAGTCTAGCAAGACTAATTGTCTGAATGTCCCATTGTTGCGGCCTCAAGATTTGAGGTAACAATCTTATCCTCTCTTGTTTCCTTTTTACAACTTTTGGGTCTCATTCCTGATTAAGCAGGCGCCACTTTCTCTTGTCCCTACAGGTTCAAGATGCTAAATTGCAACCTTTGGCATGAGAAAAGGAGAATTGAGAATATTGGACGCATATTGTTATTTTATTGATTCTGACATACTACTAAAATTCTAACATTCCTCTAAAATAATCACTTAATCAATCTTGCTGCGATATAATAGATGCTTATACCTCCATTTAAGTTTATAACATAACGAACTATAGGGTAAAAGATTCCTCACTGATCTAGCTTCATATTGGTATTAAAAGTCCTTTCTATTTCAATATACTGATCAAATTGAAAATGACTAGATACTGCATTATGCCAGATAGATAATAGATTGACTTTCTTTTTACATACTTTTAGCCTCTTCGCCCTTTTACTCCCTTACTGTTGTTTCTCTTCTTCTCTCCGACATTCCTTTTAGAAATCCAAGAAAGCTAACCTTATCTTTCTCCCTTTCTCATCTTTAGGATGTGATGCTCTTTTTAGATACTATAGATACAATATACCTATGTTTGGATGCATTTATTATATTTGATAGTTGAGGCCAACTATTCTGGGTTTTCGGTTCCACCAAATCTATTGGTTCTTCTTACAAAATCAAGTCAATTTTCCTAGCCAAATGTTGTTAAACATGCATATATGCTTGACTGATGACAACCATTAATTACTTGGAAAAGGAAGTGGTATGCCAGGGGTGGGGTGGGGTGTTACAGAAGTAACGATGATACCTCATCCACTGCCACATAGAAATGCATGATGGTCTTTTTGCATCTACATTCTCTTCTAGGGGAGCATCTGTTTCTGTTTAGAGATATCCATTCAGCACTCTTTCCTGCTTTTTTCTTCCGTTGTGCATTCTATTAAGGTGGTAATAATTGGTACCCGTTGTTTCTTCGTTGTATATCAAGTAACAACGAAGTAGGAATTGAGTCATTTGCCAAATTGCAGTACACACATGGGACAGAAAGAGTTTTTATTCTATCTACTAGGGCCATAGCACTACTTTTCATTTAATGATAAGCATTTTTGTCTAACGTGCAGAACTGTGCTAGTCTCGAGTAAGGATGGATCATTTTCCATCTTACTATTCTTGATGATAAGCAAAAAGATCCAAGATTTGCGTATTTTCTTAACTAATTGCAGGTGTTATGCTTAAATTTAAGGTTTTTCTGGTTATCACACAGAGATTCTTGACTTTGCATTAAGACATTAACTTGTATGTAATATCTGTTCACTTTTAATGACATTATGTCTCTCTCTGGAATGGCACAATACTTTCTAGGATGGCCATTATGGCTTCAGAAAGATTGCTCATTCTGCAGCCACACAATTGGGCTCTAAGGAGAGACCATGGAATGATGTTGTACTATAGTAGGTATGTCTTTATCTGAAATTTTCTCTTCTTTCTCATTTTTGACATGCTTTCATGGAACAGACTGTTGTTTTGACATATAAATAACATGCATCAGGGAATATGAAGAGGCAGTTCAGGAGCTTAGCATTTGCATGGCCTTTGCCCCAGAAGAAGAAGCAGAGGTGTTGGAACCATTTGTTGAGAAGCTACACTTGTTGCGAGTCGAATCGTCTTGGAAGTCTCAGGGAAAGAAAGGCCATTTAACTGTTTCTTGAGCTGTTTCTGGTTTGTAGAGCCATTGAGTTTGTATTAAGAGCACAACCAGTAGAACTTTAGCTGCAATATCTTTTTTTTTGGCCTTGTGTACATATTTTCCTTCAACCAGAGGCTAAATTTGCATCCTTTCTATAATGAGATGAATAACATAAGTACTTAATGGAAAAATCTTTTTGACGCTTCTAGAAATGAGATGAGTCTTGCAATGCGTGGTCTATCATATTCATCTGCAATGTTATTAGAGTACTATTTTTTTTTATACAAAGATACAAACCACTATGTTTAATGCTAATGTAATAAGATTATGAAAAGAAATAGCTTGAGACAGCTACTCTACACTGCCAGTTGGCCCAGTTACATCAATTTTGTTAAGTGATTAATCATTATTTGTAGGTTGAATATGACTGATTAGCTGACAAGATTAAGTGGAATTATCCTAGTTATTAGTACCTTCCAGACATGCAATGTGGTCCTAAGTTTACAACCACCCTCTTAAGATAAACAAAGAAATCAAACGTATCAAATAAGTGCGTTAGGCTGAATTTGAGCGAGTTAAAATATTGAGTTAATAAATGAGCGGGTTATTGATCCATACAAACGTTACGTACCTGGACTGGATTGTGAGTCATAGCCCAATTTGTCCATTCTTACTATGTTTTAGTCATTTTATTTATTTATAATTTTTGTAGTACTTTATTAATTTTTTTAATTTACTATGACTATATATAAGTCATCATATGTTGTTTATTGGGTTTTGATTATCACACTATTTAGTCTATTTTGTACTTGTAATTGCTTCTTATGTCAACTGTGCGCTACTTCTCTTATTTAATTGTATGTTTTCTTCATAGTTTTCTGTTTCTACTACTTGAGAATTGACACACATAAGTGAATGGTCTTTTGAAAACAACATCTCTACTTCCATGGTGTATTAGTAAGGTCTGTATACACTCCACACTCTCCAGATCTTATTGAATGGATCACTATTCACTAGGTATGTTTTTGTTGTATTATGATTATATATAACACGTTAATAAAAAAATAAAATTACTTCAAAAAATATTTTGACAAAACTTATAATTGATCTTTCTAGGTACATATCAATCTAATTTTGATAGACCGAAACAAATTAGGCTTAAATGGAGCAAATAAATTAGCAGGTCAATTTTCTGCCTAAACATAAACAGATTGGACGAATTATATTTTTGGACTAATTTTATCACATGTAATGTATATGAAGATCACTAGACATTAGGAAAAATTGTACAACAAAGACATCTTGGACTTATTAGCAAGAATCACGTAAGCTATTAAAGAATGTCATGAAATGTGCTTGTTTTCTAGTAAACAAGGTCGTTCTCAATGAGAATGACATGAATAGTAGTTGTAGATATATATCATATTCATCTACATTGCCATCCGACAATCGTTCAACGAATTACTGTTATAGTGTCTGTCACATGAAAATGCTCAATAAAGATCGATGAAATTACTTTAGGTACAATGCTTATAGCATGAGATAAACACAACTATAATTTGGACTCTGCGAAAAGTAGGAAAATAAAAGAGGCGTTTCCACAAAATTTGCCTCATTTTCTGAATAAAATGCATATTGAATGACATATATTAACTTTCTTCATTCAATATTTGCCTTTCTTGTAGTAATTCATTAATCTACTCTTCTTCAATAGTCTCAAGCATGGATATAATTGTCTTTTTTTTTTGTTCTTCTTATAAATTTTCTAGTTGTAGCTTCAATTTTTTTTTTGTTATGCTAATTGTGGTATTCATATTAATTTGCGCACATTTCGATTAATTTTAGAGAATCTCACCAATACATAATTATTAAATAACTTTGTTCATCAAGACGATCTCTAGCATAAAATTAGTGGTCCAAATATATAAATTTGTTAAGATTCAATGATTCAAGGATGAAATTGACAAATAGTCAATTTTGGTCCGCTAATTCATTTATAGCCAACATTTTAAAATTTAGCCAATTTATATCAGGAATTTTGTTTTTTAGGACATTCAATTTTCAGACCTAATAGCATAAGAAAATAAGAAATTGTGGAGTGCATAAATTCTTTTAGAAATTGTTGGGTAGCTTTCTAGTGATAGTAATTGAAAATGATCAGAAAGTTGGGGAATATTCCTAATACGGTCATTAGAAATATTAAAGATAACTAAGGTAAAAGAAACAACAATAAGATAGGACACTGAATGCATGCGAGCTCCCATTTTATCCACCTTAATCTAATACAATGTGATACGTCTTCATCGGTCTCCTTATTTCCTTAGATTATAGATGATAATAAACACGTATTTTGCGTGCAAGTGGGCAATCAATATATTTTTCACTCTTTTTTTACTAGTTCTTTTACAAATTTAATAATAGACAATTCAATGTAAGAAAGGGAATTTTTTTGCTTCCCCAATCAACGATAGACACTTTGTCTTTCACATATGACAAGAAAGAACAAAAGAAAAAAGATTCACAAAAATAAAAGGCATATGATACATAAACATAACCCTAAACTTAACTTATGACCTTTAACTTTGCCAGTACATACACATTTTAACTATTTAAAACTTACACAAAAAAACACTCAAATCCTAATGACAAAATGTGAGAAATACACCCAAATCACGCGTCAATAGTAAATGTAATATCACAAAATTTATAAAATCAAATCATAAGGAAGATCTCTCAAATTATCCTATTAATTACGTAATGTGATGCAATGAAAATTATAAAATCAAATCAGAAGGAAGATCTCTCAAATTATCCTATTAATTACTTAATGTGATACAATGAAAATTATAAAATCAAATCAGAAGGAAGATCTCTCAAAATATCCTATTAATTACTGTGATGCAATGGAAATTATAAAATCAAATCATAAGGAAGATCTCTCAAATTATCCTATTAATTACCTCATGTGATGCAATGAGATGAGATTTGCACATGATTCTTTACATAATCTTATAGTTTAAATAGACTAGCTTAACCCTAATCTCTTTATCTAAGAATTCTTGCAATTATTACTACTATTAAATAAAAGTTGGGATCAACTTATATTATGAAGTTTATCATAAAGTTGGGATTATGTTTTGTTATTATATTATTGATGATGGTATTAGATGGCGCGAATGGATTTTCTGATGTTCAAAGATGTGCAAATGCTTGTATTACCAAGTGTGGCACTACTAATCTTCAATGTTACAATGATTGTCTACATCGTTGTGTTAAGCTTCTTCTATAGATCCATTTGTTCACTTTCTATTTGCTCATTTCTCCCTTCTTTAGGTAAATAAAAAACAGAGAATAGACTAAATAAATTAGATTCGAAATTTGAAGTTTATGCATTATTATATTGACTTCAAGTTATTATTATAATATTTATTAAAATTATAACGATGATGTACTTCAAAGTTGTGCAATTTGAATTTTTATTCATGTTTTTTTTTTAAAATAAAATATTTATATCGGTTGGCAAATTTATAGTCATGCACTTTCTATTGTGCATGACTTAATGTTCGAGGTCACTTATCATTTTTTATAATATATTGCATTATAGTATATTTTTAAAGATTAATTATGATATTACATCAATGAAATAAAATACAAAAAAGATACATTGTATAATTAACATCAACAATATATTTAGTATAATCTCATAAGTGTGATCCGAAGAGGATCATAAGTGAGGTGTGACGTCTTTGGAGCAATGCACAACTGAGGTCCGAAGAAGATAAAATGTAGGCAATAGATTTTACTCTTAAGTAACATGTGGTTACATCAAATTAATTACTTATCTAGTACCTATGAGGTAGTGATAAGATCTGCGTACACTCTACCTTCCCTAAATTTCATTTAGTGGATTTCACTGGGTATATTATTGTTGTGGTGGTATTATGATTATATATACCATGTCAAACAAAAAAAAATATATACTTTCAAAAATTAAAGAATTGCATGATATGTGCTTGTTTTCTACTAAACAAGGCAGTTCTCAATGAGAATGACATGAATAATTGTAGATATATGTCATATTCATAGATGTATTATTACTGCCACCCGACAAATATCGTTCAACAAACTACTTTTATAATGTCAGACACATGAAGATGTTGAACAAAGATCGAGTATGTGATCAAGAACACTTTTCTTTTAATGAGTTATTTCTTTAATAGGATTATTATGGAAATTAATGAAGCGTGATATAGTGTCCTATTAAATGCTTATAACATGAGAACTAACGCAATTAACGTTTCCACAAATTTTGCCTAATTTTCTGAATACAATGCATATTGAATGACACATTCAATTTTAAGACCTAATTCAATTTCTGAATACAATGCATATTGCTTAAATTTGTTATTTTGGTCCGATAATTCATCTAATATAATTTGGCCTACATTTTAAAGTTTAGACGTTTTATAATCGTTTTTAGGCGTATTTAATTTTGAGACCTCATAGCATACGAAAATCATAAAATGCATACTTTCCTTTAGAGATAGTTGGGTAATGGATATCTTTCTAGTGATAGTAATTGAACATGAGCAAGGGAATATCCCTAGTATCGACAATACAAATACAAAGAATAACCAAAGTAATAGAAACAATCGGACTTATAAGAGGAATTAAATAGGAGCATAAAAATATATATTAAAAAATGAAGTATAAAATAGGACACTGAATGCATGTGAGCCTCTGTTTCATTTCATACACCTCAAGCCAATACAATGTGTCACGTTTTCGTCGATCTTGTTATTTCCTTGGATTATAGATGGTAATAGACACATATATTTTGTGTGCAAGGGGCATGCAATAAATTTGTCTTGTCTTGTCTTGCAAGCCTATTTTTTGTATGCGCAAGATCACTAACTTTACAACTTAATAATAGACAATTCAATATAAGAAAGGAAAAAGTTTTCTTCTCCAATCAACGAGGGACACTTTGTCTTTCACATACGACAAGAAAGAACAAAAGAAAAAAGATAACCAAAGTAAAAGAAACAACAATAGAAATAAAATTGAAGCATAAGATAGGACACTGAATGCATGTGAGCTCTCATTTCATCCACATTAATCTAATACAATGTGCTACGTCTTCGCCAGTCTCCTTATTTCCTTAGATTATAGACTGTAATAAACATGTGTATTTTACGTGCAAGGGAGCAATCAATCTATTTTGTCTTGCAAGTCCATTTCTTATGCGCACGAGATCACTCCTTTTTACTAGCTTTTTACAAATTTAATAATAGACAATTCAATGTAAGAAAGGAAAATTTTTGCTTCCCTAATCAACGAGAGACACCTTGTCTTTCACATATGATAAGAAAGAACAAAAGAAAAAAGATTCACAAAAATAAAATTCATATGATACATAAACATAACCCTAAACTTAACTTTAGCTACACAAGTAGACATTTTAACTATTTAAAACTTACACAAAAAAACACTCAAATCCTATGACAAAATGTGAGAAATACACCCAAATCACGCTTGTCAATAGTAAATGTAATATCACAAAAATTATAAAATCAAATTAGAAGGAAGATCTCTCAAATTATCCTATTGATTACTTATTGTGATACAATGAAAATTATAAAATCAAATTAGAAGGAAGATCTCTGAAATTATCCTATTAATTACTTAATGTGATACAATGGAAATTATAAAATCAAATAGAAGGAAGATCTCTCAAATTATCCTATTAATTACTTAATGTGATGCAATGAAAATTATAAAATCAAATCATAAGGAAGATCTCTCAAATTATCCTATTACTTAATGTGATGCAATGAGATGATATTTGCACACGATTCTTTGCATAATCTTATAGTTTAAATAGACTAGCTTAACCCTAATCTCTTTATCTAAGAATTCTTGCAATTATTACTACTACTAAACAAAAGTTGGGATCAACTTATATTATGAAGTTTATCATAAAGTTGGGATTATGTTTTGTTATTATATTATTGATGATGGTATTAGATGGCGCAAATGGATTTTCTGATGTTCAAAGATGTGCAAATGCTTGTATTACCAAGTGTGGCACTACTAATCTTCAATGTTACAATGATTGTCTACATCGTTGTGTTAAGCTTCTTCTATAGATCCATTTGTTCACTTTCTATTTGCTCATTTCTCCCTTCTTTAGGTAAATAAAAAGCGGAGAACAGACTGAATAAATTAGATTTGAAATTCGAAGTTCATGTATTTACTATATTGACTTCAAGTTATTATCATAATGTTTATTAAAATTATAACTTTAATGTGCTTCAAAGTTGTACAATTTGAATTTTCATTCATGTTTGTTGGGATTTTTTAAAATTTATATCGGGTGGCAAATTTATAGGTGGAGATTGATCTAATAAGAAAACTTTTGTTTGACCACGTATTGTGCATGACTTAATGTTCGAGGTCACTTATCATTTTATAATATATTGCATTATATTATATTTTAAAGATTAATTTGATATTTAAATAAATTGAATCATTTTTTGTGTTTTATAATATCATACACCAACAATATAAGGACTAAGTTTACAATATTACATAAATGAAATAAAATACAAAAAGATACATTGTAAAATTAACACTAACAATTTATCTAGTATAATCTCATAAGTGTGATCCGTAGAGGATCATAAGTAAGGTGTGACGTCTTTGGAGCAACGCACAACTGAGGTCTGAAAAAGATGAAATGTAGGCAATAGATTTTACTCGTCTTACATAGGCAATAGATTTTACTCTTAAGTAACATGTGGTTACATCAAATTAATTACGTATCTAGTACCTCCATAAGGTAGTGGTAAGGTCTACGTACATTCTACCCTCTCCAAATCCCATTTAGTAGATTTCACTGGATATATTGTTGTTGTTGTAGTAGTTTTATATGATTATATATACTTTCAAAAATTAAAGAATTGCATGATGTGTTCTTGTTTTCTACTAAACAAGGCCCTTCTCAATGAGAGTGACATGAATAATACTCAATCACTGTATAATAGTTGTAGATATATGTCATATTCATCTACATGTATTATTCTTGCCACCCAACAATCGTTCAACAGACTACTTTTTATAATGACAACAAAGATCGATTAGATTATTCGACCTCAATAATTTCAGTTTCAATTAAGTGTTTAGAATGAAAAATCCAGTATGTGATCAAGAACACTTTTCTTTTAATAAGATTATTATGGAAATTAATGAAGCGTGATATAGCGTCCATATATCAAATGCTTATAACATGAGAACTAACGCAACTAACGTTTCCACAAATTTTGCCTAATTTTCTGAATACAATGCATATTGAATGACACATTCAATTTTGAGACCTAATTCAATTTCTGAATACAATGCATATTGAATGACACATTCAATTTCTGAATACAATGCATATTGCTTAAATTTGTTATTTTTGGTCCGATAATTCATCTAATTTGGCCTACATTTAAAGTTTACACGTTTTATAATCGTTTTTTTAGGCGCATTCAATTTTGAGACCTAATAGCATAATAAAATCATGGAGTGCATACTTTCCTTTAGAGATAGTTGGATAATGGGTATCTTTCTAGTGATAGTAATTGAACATGAGCAAGGGAATATCCCTAGTATCGACAATACAAATACAAAGAATAACCAAAGTAATAGAAACTACCAGAGGAATTAAATTGAAGCATAAGATAGGACACTGAATGCATGTAAACCTCTATTTCATCTACCTCAATCCAATATAATGTGTCACGTTTTCGTTGATCTTCTTATTTTTTTGGATTATAGATGGTAATAGACACATATATTTTTGCGTGCAAGGGACATGCAATCAATTTGTCTTGTCTTGCAAGCTATTTCTTGTATGTGCAAGATCACTCTCTTTACAAACTTAAAAATAGACAATTCAATATAAGAAGGGAAAAAGCTTTCTTCTCCAATCAACGAGGAACACTTTATCTTTTACATACGACAAGAAAGAACAAAAGAAAAAAGATCCACAAAAATAAAAATGGCAACCGGGTGGTGATGGTGGTGGGGTAACTTGAAGTGTATATAATTAATTAAGAGATAATTTCAAAGCAGATAAACATAATATCACAAACATAAGGGAGATTAGTGTGAAATTATCTAATTAATTAACACTACAACAAAAATAATATTTAGCGGCAATATATGCACATTAACAAAGAGTGTTAAAACCTAATTATTAGCATTAGTATAATTGCCATCAGATCCAATGTCGCTACAAAGAGTCATAATTGCCTCTAAAAACATATTTGATGACAATTAAGTTATTATCAATTGTCGTTAATTAATTACCGCTAAAGTTTATTTTTGGTATAATGTAATATGATGCAATGAGATGGAGATTTGCTCACGCTTCTTTCCATAAACTTATAGCTTAAATAGAGAAGCTTAACCCTAATCTCTGTTATCTAAGAATTCTTGCAAATTACTACTACAAAATAAAAGTTGGGATCTACTTATACAATGAAGTTTATGATAAAGTTGGGATTAGGTTTTGTTATTATAATATTATTGATGATGGTATTAGATGCAAAAGGATTTTCTGATGTTCAAAGATGTGCAAACGCTTGTATTACCAAGTGTGGCATTACTAATCTTCAATGTTACAATGCTTGTCTACATCGTTGTGTTAAACCTTTTGTGGGGAGACAAGATCAAATCGAAATCAAAAGTTGAAGTTTATGAATGTCTACTTAATATTTGAATTTGCTTTATAAATTTGCCTCATTTTCTTAATAAAATGCATATTGAATGACATATATTAGCTTTCTTCATTCAATATTTGCCTTTCTGGTAGTAATTCATTAATATACTCTTCTTCAATAGTCTCAAGCATGGATATAATTGTCTTTTTTTTGTTCTAATTATAAATTTTCTAGTTATAGTTTCAATTTTTGTTTGTGATGCTAATTGTGGTATTCATATAATTAGTTTGTGCGCATTTCAATTAATTTTAAAGAATCTCATCAATACATAATTATTGGATAACTTTGTTCATCAAGACGATCTCTAGCATAAAATTAGTGGTCCAAATATATAAATTTGTTAATATACAAGATTCATGGATGAAATTGACAAATAGTTATTTTTGGTCTGCTAATTCATCTTTAGCCAACATTTTAAAGTTTAGCCATTTTATAAATGGAATTTTGTTTTTAGGACACAGCTAAATTCAGTTTTGATACCTAATAGCATAAGAAAATAATAAAATTGTGGAGTGCATAAAATCCTTTAGAATAGTTGGGTAGCTTTCTAGTGATAGTAATTGAAAATGATCAGAAATTAAGTAGGGGAATATTCCTAATACGGTCATTAGAAATATTGAAGATAATCAAAGTAAAAGAAACAACAATAAGATAGGATACTAAATGCATGCAAGCTCCCATTTCATCCACCTTAATCTAATACAATGTGCTACGTCTTCATCCATCTCCTTATTTCCTTAAATTATAGACGATAATAAATACATGTATTTTGCATGCAAGGGGGCAATCAATCTATTTTGTCTTGCAAGTCCATTTCTTATGCGCACGAGATCACTCCTTTTTTACTAGCTTTTTACAAATTTAATAATAGACAATTCAATGTATGAAGGGAAATTTTTTGGTTTCCCAATCAACGAGAGACACCTTGTCTATCACATATGACAAGAAAGAACAAAAGAAAAAAGATTCACAAAAATAAAAGACATATGATACATAAACATAATCCTAAATTTAACTTTAACTAATAACTATGACCTTTAACTTTACCAGTATACAAGTAGACATTTTAACTATTTAAAACTTACACAAATAAACTCTCAAATCCTAATGACAAAATGTGAGAAATACACCCAAATCACGCGTGTCAATAGTAAATGTAATATCACAAAAATGATAAAATCAAATCAGAAGGAAGATCTCTCAAATTATCCTATTACTTAATGTAATATCACAAAAATGATAAAATCAAATCAGAAGGAAGATCTCTCAAATTATCCTATTACTTAATGTAATATCACAAAAATTATAAAATCAAATCAGAAGGAAGATTTCTCAAATTATCCTATTACTTAATGTAATATCACAAAAATTATAAAATCAAATCAGAAGGAAGATCTCTCAAATTATCCTATTACCTAATGTGATGCAATGAGATGGAGATTTGCACACGCTTCTTTTCATAATCTTATAGTTTAAATAGACCAACTTAACCCTAATCTCTTTATCTAAGAATTCTTGCAAATTACTACTACTAAATAAAAGTTGGGATCAACTTATATCATGAAGTTTATCATAAAGTTGGGATTATGTTTTGTTATTATAATATTGATGATGGTATTAGATGGCGCAAATGGATTTTCTGATGTTCAAAGATGTGCAAATGCTTGTATTACCAAGTGTGGTACTACTAATCTTCAATGTTACAATGATTGTCTACATCGTTGTGTTAAGCTTCTTCTATAGATCCATTTGTTCACTTTCTATTTACTCATTTCTCCCTTCTTTAGGTAAATAAAAAGCGGAGAACAGACTGAATAAATTAGATACGAAATTTGAAGTTCATGTATTTACTATATTGACTTCAAGTTATTATCATAATATTTATTAAAATTATAACTATAATGTGCTTCAAAGTTGTGCAATTTGAATTTTCATTCATGTTTGTTGGAATTTTTATTTAATTTATATCGGTTGGCAAATTTATATGGGTTAGGACTTGAATGAGTTGAGATTGAACCCAATTCAAATAATCTTGGACCCAACCCTTAAAATTCTAGGTGGGTTACCTATAATTGGGTTTATTTTTGACACCTCTAAATAAGAGGAATTAAAACGAAGCATAAGATAGGACACTGAATGCATGCGAGTCTCTATTTCATTTTCATACACCTCAATCCAATACAATGTGTTACGTCTTCATTGATCATTTATTTCCTTTGGATTATAGATGGTAATAGACACATATCTTTTGCGTACAAGCAGGGGCGGAGCCACCTTGTCCCCAGTTGGACACCCTTCGTCGAAAAATTATACTAACGTAAAGTTTTGACTTATATTGATATATATGGTATTTTGGACACCCTGAAATAACAAAGTAATCTGTAGTGGAGATGGCTAGAGCTGTTGCAAACTCACTCGCTGCCCCAGTTTGATTCCCCGCATGAACTTTTTCATTTTTTTGTAATTATTTTACCTTCTTGAACTTAGTAAGTAAATAAGCATGCGTAACTTTAACATAAATGTTTAGTAGCTTGATAGTAAATAGTGTCAAGGTTGTCTTGAGTGACCCAAGTTCAAATCTCACCTCCAATAAGGATTTTATTTTCAATTAAAATTGAATTATTTCCTTAAAATTTAATTAATACCTTTTCCTTGTGGAATAAGATTTCCTTATATTTTAATATCTTTTGCCAATTGTTACTGCAACCGTTGAGAGAGCTTTCTAGCAATGAAGTATATGAAATCGAATGGATGATGAGTTTTTAGACGGTTGTATAGTGCCTTATGTAGAAAAGAAAGTATTTCGTACTATTTCTAATGAGTCTATTATAAAAACGTTTTAGGATATGAAACCTCGTTGAGTACAATTGTAATAATATATTTAAATTATGCTTTCAATAGTAATTTATTTTGTCTTTATGTTAGTTTTGAATTATACACTTGTTAATTCTATTAAAAATATTCTTATATTTTATTAAATATTACTTAGCTTGATTATTTGTTTTGGAAATTTAAATCATCTTTTTTTAAAAAAAAAATTACTATTCAAATTTTAGACCCCTTCATAAAAATTTTGGCTACGCCATTGCGTACAGGGGTATGCAATCAATTTGTCTTGTCTTGCAAGTCTATTCTTGTATGCGCAAGATCACTCTCTTTACAAACTTGGGCTCGTTTGGTGTGAGGGATAAGCATAAATAGTCCTGAGATAAAAAAATAGTCCTGGGATTAAATTTAGATGTTTTGTTTGGTTGACATGTTTGGGATAACTTATCCCACCATTTATAGCATAGTGATGTGATAAAATATCCCAAATACATGATGAGATAAGTTATCTCAGGATAAGTAACCCCAGAATAGTTAATCCTGGGATAACTAGTTCCCAACCAAACGACCCCTTAATACTAATATACAGTTCAATATAAGAAGGGAAAAAGTTTTCTTCTCCAATCAACGAGGGACACTTTATCTTTCACATGCGACAAGAAAGAACAAAACAAAAAAAATCCAAAAAAATAAAAATGGCAACCGGGTGGTGATGGTGGTGGGGTAACTTGAAGTATACATAATTAATTAAGAAATAATTTCAGGCAGATAAACATAACATCACAAACATAAGGGAGATTAGTGTGAAATTATCCAATTAATTAACACTATAACAAAAATAATATTTAGCGATAATAAATATGCACATTAATAAAGAGTATTAATTTTTTTTACCAACATTAGTTAATTGTCATCCGATCTAGTATCACTATAAACTTTAGGGACATTTACAATGAGTGTTAATTGCCTCTAAAAACATATAATAACAATTAAGTTGTTATTGACTATCATTAATTAATTAATTACGGCTCAAAAATATTATTGATATAGTGTAATATGATGCAATGAGATGGACATTTACGCACGCTTCTTTCCATAATCTTATAGCTTAAATAGACCAACTTAACCCTAATCTCTTTATCTAATAATTCTTGCAAATTACTACTACTAATTAAAAGTTGGGATCTATTTATACGATGAAGTTTATCATAAAGTTGGGATTATGTTTTGTTATTATATTATTGATGATGGTATTAGATGCAAAAGGATTTTCTGATGTTCAAAGATGTGCAAATGTTTGTATTACCAAGTGTGGCATTACTAATCTTCAATGTTACAATGCTTGTCTACATCGTTGTGTTAAACCTTTCATGGGGAGACAAGATCAAATCGAAATCAAAATTTAAAGTTTATGAATGTCTACTTAATATTCGAATAATAGTCACTTATTATTTTATAATGTATGATATTATATTATAAAATTAATATAATAGTTAAATAAATTGTATTTCATCATATCATAGTATCACATATTAATAGTATGAAGAATAAACTTATAATATTACAGAGATAAAATAAAATACATGATAGAGTTAACATCAATATAATAACATATTCGATAATCAATATAGAATCATAAATAAGGTGTGTGGTCCGAAGATAATGAGACCTTCTCGATCCATAAGTAAGTTGTGAAGTCCCATAAATTAAGTCAAAAGAAGGATAAAATATGCGCAATAGATTATAATAACATATTCAATAATCAGTTATAGAATCATAAGTAAGGTGTGTGGTCTGAAGAGAATGAGACCTACTCGATCCATAAGTAAGGTGTGAAGTCCCATAAATTAAATTGAAAGAAGGATAAAATGTTCGCAATAGATATTAACCCTTATTCGAGGCATAGAAAACATAACGTGTGACAACATTTTCTTGGATGATCGCGGTGTTTGGAGTCCGAACAAACTTTTGCAGCAACATGTATCATTAGGTAATAAATCAGTTAGTGTTTTTTGTCTTGACGGAGGAATTAAATTCGAGATCTCATGATTCTTTAATCAGTTCATTAAACACTAGGTCACGTCCAAAATGTGACAACATCAAAGTAATTATTATATGAATGCATAATTAGTAAATTACAAACTTTCTACTCTACAGACTCTGTAAATTGTAAACTAGCAGAGGGTTTAAGCTGCACAGCCATGGAAGAAGAAGAAGAGCCCATACAAAACCTCTGGCAAGAAGTTCGTGATCTAACCCTAGGCACCTCTACCCAAATCAACCACCTCACTACCCCACCCACCCCACTCCAATTCCTCCGTGATTACGTTTCCCCCAACAAGCCTTGCCTCATTTCCAACGCCGTAAACCACTGGCCAGCCACCACTCTATGGCAATCAACTACTTATCTAACCAATACCCTTTCCTCTTCCACTGTTTCACTTCACCTTACTCCTACAGGCCGTGCTGATGCACTTTCCCCAAACCCCATTTCCCCTTCTTCACTCTGTTTCGCTTCTGCTGAAGTGAAGCATCTTCCTTTTCCTGATGCGTTGACCCAGGTATTGGAATCGGAGATGGGTTGTGTGGGTTATTTGCAGCAGCAGAATGATTGTTTTCGGAGTGAGTATGGGGCGTTGAGTAAAGATTGTGATTCTGATTTTGCTTGGGCTTCTGAGGCTTTTGGGTGTTTACCTGAAGCTGTGAATCTTTGGATTGGGAATGAGTTGTCTGAGACTTCGTTTCACAAGGATCATTATGAGAATATTTATGCTGTTGTCTCTGGGGAGAAGCATTTTTTGCTTCTTCCTCCTACTGATGTTCATAGGATGTATATTCGTGAGTATCCTGCTGCCGAGTCCCACTATTCCCAGGTTCCATATTTTTTTCTTTAATGTAGTTGTTATGCGCTTGAAGCTTGGTTCAGTTTTATATGTGAAATTCTAGGAAATGAATGCGTTTGTGGAGCTGCTTTATGATTTATATATGTTGATGTGTTCCTATCAAAGTAGCAATTTTGCGTTACGTCCTTGTAGTTTTAATGCATTTTTATATGGATTCTTGAATTATAGCACTTTGTGATGTGTTTCCGTTGATGGGTTGGCATGGAAATAGCAATTTGGTTTTAATTCGTTGCGGAGAACTCGAATCTCAGCTTTAGTTTACTGTCTTGTTCTTTAATGTATTCATATGTTGTGCAGTTGAAGTTTGTTGGGTTTTTATTTGTGAATTCTTGCTCTAGGATTGAATGCCGCTTTATGATGTATTTGTGATGATGGATTGCAATGAAAATGTTATAAGCTAAGATTTTTTGAATATAGAAAGTTGTCATTCTTCTTTTTTGGGATTGGACCAAAAGAAAAGAGTATCACATAAAAAGACATGGAGGATGTTTGGTACACATATATATAGCGGTTTTGAGTTGTAGCCAGTAGCTCGGAAGAAATAGTTACTAAAAGCTAGTTGTTATAGCAGTTTACCACTGCCCAGGTTCCATTTTTTCCTTTCATGTATTTTGGAAGTTGAACACGTTTTTAGTGCTTTGTGATGTATATGTTTAGCTGACTGGTCATGCCCCATTGAATTAGGAATTTGGTTATAATTCATTTCAGATAACTTGAATTTCAGTACAATGTATTGTTCAATTGTGCTGACATGTGTTGTTTATAGGATACTGGGAAGTTCTCTTTGGAACTGGAGGAACCAGTGAGGAATGTCCCATGGTGCAGTGTTAATCCATACCCTTCGCCTGAGTTGAAAGAGAAGGAAATGACCAAGTTTCCCTTATATTTCAATGGACCAAGACCATTTGAAGTTACAGTCAAGGCAGGCGAAATTCTTTACTTGTAAGCTTCACGATTATCTTTACTTATCTCTTTGTTCATTTCGTCTTGAGTTTCCCCTTCTTAACACTAGGTCTAGTCATTGGTCTCTTGATTGCATTACATTGTTGATGACGTTGATGTTTCTCAAAGCAGCTTGGGCATTTGCCTCACTTTTCATCCCCTTCCCAGGAAAAGAAAAAAAAAAGATTCAATGAGACATATTATCTCCTTTTTATTAGGTGCTAGTTTGAGAGTTATTACACATCATCTTTGCAATGCAAGTAACAATTTGCTGAAAAGTACTGTCATTTTTCATTTTATTGTTTTCTTCGTAAACTTTGGCGTCAATAACAGATCAATTCTCATTCTATAAGTTTATTGAAATTGAAATTTCCAATTAGCCCCAAAGTTTTTGCTAAATAAATTGGGCTGAAATTTTAAAGCTCAAACAATTAATTGAACTTAGTGCCCGTTTGGATTGGCTTTATTTAGGTGCTTTTAAGCCAAAATAGCTTTTAAGCAGTTTTGAAGTGTTTGGGTAAAGTTAAACAGTGCTTATAAGCACTTATGTTTACGTCAAAATAACAAAAATAAGCCAAAAGACAATCCAAACAGGCCCTTAATTCAGTGATTTGGTACAGTTTTCAGTTTTTACAAAAGATTACTGAACAAACCAAAAACCTGCCTAACACCTGCTCTGCTTATTGTGAGTGGATAGATTTTTGGGCATTTTTAGAACCTTTTTTTTTTGCATTTCATGATGAGAGTGGTAGCCTTACTTAGTGGTGTTAAACTAACCATCTTACTCTTTTACACAAATTATCCAGGCCAAGCATGTGGTTTCACCATGTTAAACAGAGCCCAGACAGCAGAGGACTCAGCATCGCTGTTAACTACTGTAATAATCTTCTCCTATTTAAGCAAAAGCTGAAAGGAAGAAAAGAGGACAGAAAAAGAAAGCCTTGTCTCATTCTCTTTCTTTCCTTTCCAAGGATACTGGAACTAAATTGCTGTTTATCTGACAGGGTATGACATGCGATTTGATATCAAATATGCTTACTTCAACTTCTTGCAATCGCTGCCGCATTCCATGCTGTGTGATCCTGCATCATCTGGAAAATTAGGCTTGGAGTCACAACATAATTCATCTATATGCAACTCGGAAGATGAATCCAGCACGGGCGATGTCACTGCATCTGCAAATGATAATTTAGTACATCATCCTGAAGACACTGCAGAAAAATAAGTATCAGTCACTGGTAGGAGCCCAATGGTGAGGAGAAGCAAAGGAAATTTTGAGTTCACTGAGATCCAATTCTGCAAGCATTACTTGTTTCCCTATTATATCCTGGAGAAGTTGCAGACTGTTTTTGACCTGAGATGGGAAAGCTGGAATGAAACTTTCCCGTCATGATTGTCCTACTGTTGATAAGTCAACTCTGAATTAATCAGCAAGGTGAGCCCTCAATGTGCCATTTGATATCCAAGTGACACTACCCGTGATGGGGATTCAGGTGTCCTAACATGCAGATTAGGACGCAAAGGCTTGAGCTTTATAGGTTTTCTTTTTTCAAGCCATGCCAATCATCATTTGTCATGGAAACGCGGCATTAGGATGTCCCCAGATCTCCTCAAAAGACGCAAAGCCGGAGCTCATGGCTGTTGCCATAGATTAGAGAAGAGTGTACTATTTTGAGCTTACAACGGAAGTGCACAAATCACATTCCAATATTTGACTATCTATTGTATGCATCTTTACTGATTTATCTGGGATGAAAGTGCCTTCTGGATTTTGTAACATTTGTTAAAAATGGATAAAGCCAAAGCCGGAATACTTGTTATAAATTCATCATTTTGCAGTTTACACCTCACTCATATACACGTTGTTAATTTAGAGGTCTCGGGTTCAAGCCATTAATCCTCTAACCAAACATAGTATTCCAATGCCCTTGTTTCAATTTTTGTGACATCCTTGTTTTAATTTTTGTGACATTCTTTTTTTTTTTTGTTGGGTCCCAAAAGAATATTATATTTTCTTATTACGAAATAAATTTTTCATTAAAATAAGATAATTCATAACTAGATAAATATCTATAACTTATTTTAAACGGAAAAGGGTCAAATATACCCCTGTACTATTGCAAATAGTTTACATATACCCCTCGTTATACTTTTGGTCCAAATATACCCTTATAGTTATACTTTGGGCCAAATATACCCCTCATCCGTTAAATATTTGAATCTCAATCTTAAAATAGACAAGTGGATGATTGTGATTAATTTGAAGTACCCATATCCTTTTGTCCAAACCAACACCCAAAACAACCCACTTAAACACTTTTTTGCCCAAACCCATTTATAAGCAAACAAAAGCACAACCAATTGTTTGTCAAAAACATTACTGATTAGCTTCACGTAGTACATGAGTTTGGTTTTTATAATTACTGTTTTTATTCTTTTTGCCAATCAAAAATACAAAACGTTGAAAAAAAATTCAAACTTTTTAAAAATAGTTCACGGTATTTTGTTCTTATTGAGTTCATTGTCTCGATTTAATTCTGAAATTTTTGAAAGTTCGACTGATATGGTGCTTGAAATTTCATTGGTTTCGATTCACCCGCTAAAATTATAAGGCACATTCGGTGGAGAAATAGAAAACGAGATTGTTGGGTCTTTGAATCGACATTCATATTTATGGCCGAATTATTTCTAAAATTTGTGAATGGAAATTGTTGTAAATCAATGGAATATTAAAAATTATTTGGGTTAGTATTTTTTTTAATTGAGATTTTCTCTTGACGGAAATTATTGAGCTAAATTCAGTTTTGGCCTTTTGGGTTCTTTAAATTTGACGATGAGTTTAAAAAAAATTCTAAGTTATTCAATAATTTTTCACTGTTGACTCATCAAAATTTCAAGTTGTTGAGATTTTGAAGTGATTGTGTGTTCGGATGTTGAGAATCATCAACTTAGATGAATACAGTTATTATTGAAGTGATCAAAATTGAATCGAAGATTGTTATTTTTGTGACATTACTCCATTGTTGTATGTTGATATTAGAAGCTTTATTTGGATTGAGTTATGAGTTATTTTGGGTGGTTGTTTGGACAAAAAGGATAGGAATACTTCAAATTAATCCCAACCCTCCACTTGTCTATTTTAAGATTGAGATTCAAATAATTAATTGATGAGGGTATATTTGGCCCAAAGTATAATGGTAAGGGTATATTTTGCCCGAAAGTATAACGAGGGATATATGTAAACTATTTGCAATAGTACAGGGGTATATTTGACCCTTTGCCCTATTTTAAATTACATGTCTTTTATTCTTAAATTTCACACCCAATCAAACACCGGTAGGTTTATTGTTGGGAAAATACATAAAAAAAACCCTGAACTTGGCACGAAAATTTACTTTAGTACTTAAACTACACGGGTGTTTAAATACCCCCCTAAACATCTTTGAAGTGATTAAAACACACCCTAAGGGATGATGTGGCAGAGAGAGTGAGTGCACTCTCCTGAAAGTGCGTGAAAACAGAGAGAAAAAAAGCTGAATTTTTAAAGCCCTACACATGGCCTTTTTTTATTGACCTATATATAACAAATTATTTAAATAGTTTTTTATATTTATTAAATCTTTAAAATATGTAAATTTTCTTAATAAGAGGTAAATGAAATTAGTGGGTCCCATTTTTAATTTCTTTAATTTTATTTTCTTTTCATTTTGTTGTCCTCCTCAATACACATCTTTCTCCATTGAAACATCTCCTCCTCCTCCATCTTCATCCCCACCTCTATCCACTATTTTCATCTCACTAATCTTTTACTAATCCGTAAAATTTAATACCAATGTCATTTTATTGACGTCGATTTCACTCTGTATTATTGGTGTCGATTTGGCAAATGTAAATTTTCTTAAATTTTGAGTGACCCATTTTGATTTCTAGATCCATTCAAACATTTCTCATAAAATTTATATTTTTTTGGACTAACTTTCTTATGCAGTCTTCATTTCTTATTTGAGTTATCAAGAAAATATTGGCTTTCAAAAAAATTCATTCTCCAAGTGGGTAAATTCGTTGGGAGGGTTCAAAGAAGATAATGTGAATATTAGTGAATTTTCTTCTTTAAAGTGACTTAAAAAATTGTTGAATAGTTAAGAAGAAGAAAAGAAAATATGGAAGGTTGGAATAATGGTGAACAACAAGGAAGAAGAAAGAGAGGGGTGGGGTATGCATTTATAAATTAATGGGAAAATTAATCAATTGATATAATTAATTTTCAAAAGTGTTAAGAAAAAATAGTGAATAAGTAAAAAAGAAATAAAAATTATGACATGGTGCCTACATGGTTATGATATGACGCTTATGTGGCTATGATGTGGCGGGTGAGAGTGGTGTTATAGTCTCAGGGTGGAAAAAAAATCACTTCAAAGATGTTAAGGAGGTATTTAAACGTCCGTATAGTTTAAATACTAAAGTAAGTTTTCGTGCCAAGTTCAGGTTTTTTTTTAATGTATTTTCCCTTTATTGTTTTATGTTGCAATTATTTGTAATCCCTCCTACCTACATATTTCACATGTTACTATTGCCTAGATATTATTAAGTGGTTATTTGGACATAAAAATTACAATATATTGGAGTTGGTTTTGAATTTCTGAATGATTTAGAGTGAAAATAATTTCTTTTATCTGAAATTTCGAAAAATTATTACTAGTAATAATTTTGTGTTCAAATAGTTTTCCAATATAATATTTGAAAAAAACCGAAAAATATCTGTGGACAAACCGCCACTAAATTGTGAAGTATTTATAGTTGATTCCAACTGAATTTGGCGCCCAAGTGATTTTCTTCACTATGAATTCTAGTAAACAATCCTTCTAAAAATCAATGGCGATCGCATCATCCTACCCAAAACCACCATTGTTGCATACCAACATCACTTCAAAAAACTCCAAGAAATGGATACCCATCATTACCCATTCCATTTCCAACACCCCCCTTCAATTCCAATTGCCTCTACATAAACCTCACTACAAAATACACCAACCCATTAAGCCAGAAATCAAGAAAACTACAAACCCAAGTTGCACAATCTCTGATGTTTTAAGGATAATGGATAGTCTTGGTTTTAACATACCAGTTGACATATACGTTTCCCTTATCAAAGAATGCACCGAATCTCGTGATTCTCTAAACGCGGTTGAAGTCTATGAGCATATTTGTAAAAGTGATGTTGTTCCTAGCTTGCCGTTACTGAATCGTTTGTTGCTGATGCTTGTGGTTTGTGGTTGTTTTGAACATGCCCGCCAACTGTTTGATAAAATGCGTGTGAGAAATTCTAAGTCTTGGGCTGCGATGATCGCGGGGTGTGTTGAAAATGGGGAGTGTGAAGGAGCTTTGCGTTTGTTTATGGAGATGCAGAGTGAGGCGGGGAACTTGTGTAAGTGTGGTGATTTAATTGATGATGGAATATTGGTGTGTGTTCTTAAGGCTTGTGTGGAAATGATGAATTTGGAACTTGGGAAACAGATTCACGGATGGTTATTGAAGTTGGGTAATTGTGAAAGTATGGCTTTGAGTAGTTTTTTGATAAAATTTTATGGGGAATTTGGTTGTTTAGAAAGCGCGGACAATGTGTTTGATCATGTTCCACATTGTAATACAGTTGTTTGGACAGCTAGAATTGGCAATTTGTGTAAAGAGGAACAGTTTGAAGGCGCGATAAGGATTTTCAGGGAGATGGTAAGAGAAGGAGTGAAGAAAAATAGTTTTACATTTTCAAGTGCTCTTAAAGCTTGTGGGAAGTTGAGGGACGCTGGATGTTGTGGTCAACAGGTTCATGCTACTTCCGTCAAGGTAGGACTTGATACGGATAGTTATGTGCGGTGTAGCTTGATCGACATGTATGGTAAATATGGGTTGCTAAGGGACGCTCAGAGGGTTTTCAATGAGCGAGAGGATAAGAGCAATATTGCCTGCTGGAATGCAATGTTGATGGGATGTATACAACATGGCTTTGGTGTTGAAGCCATGAAGGTTCTCTATGAGATGAAAGAAGCTGGTTTGCAGCCACATGAATCTTTGATTAATGAAGTGTTGTTGGTTTGTGGCAGTAGTAATATCGAGAAAATGAATGCTTGACTTAAGAATATATCTTAGTTTCCTTGAAGATGATTTGGTTGACCACGGATTTTTTCATGGAATACAATGCAGGCTCCAACACCAATGTATTGGCTAATCTCTCTAGTTTCCTTGATGAGTTTGTTGCATTTGAAGTATCCACAAGGGTATGTATATAATAATGTTGTGAAGAGATGTTAAGCAATCTTGCACATGGAATATCTCTTAGTTTCCCATGAATATATGAAGATGATTTGCAAGATCAACGGTCAACACACTGGCTGATATCTCTAGGTTCCTTGATGTCATCGACTTGATGAGTTAGTTGCATATCAAGGATCAACAAGGGTATGTATATAATAATGCTCTGTGGAGTTGTTAACAAGTTATAGCACTATACTATACCACATTTGACATGTGGCCGAGCTAAGATATGCTGGAAGTTTTTGTTAATACTCGGTCTATGTGGCACAAAAATGCAAGTATATTACAAATATCCAAATATTGGTTGTTGAAAATTTAAAATTAATTCGATGATCTTCGATCCTGAAAAACATGCAACTGTTATGATTTAGTATGACAATGAATCAGTGGGGGCACAAATGCTATTGCTTGATGATTTGGTGGCTGGCCATGTGGTGCATAGCGAGTCTACTTACTTTGGTATAAGTGCATATTGATGAAACATTGCCCTGGGTGAACTCGAGCATATGGTACTACTGAACTTGGTAATGCAGGAGAACCCAAATAATGAGCAAGATCAGTTTGTGGCAAATCCATGACTAAGTAGCTATACTTGTTCTTGCGGTGGCATTAATCAGCTGATGGTTATTGTGAGATTTCTGACTACACAATCTCTAGATATATATATGAGCATTATCATAGTTGTTCGTGTGCTCGAATCTAATTTAGTTCATTGCAGGCAAGGGATGCTGAATTGTGAGAAGGAACTAAAGGTAACCTTAAGTAGTTGTTTGTGTGCTCGAATCTAATTTAGTTCATTGCAAGCTAGGGATGCTGAATTGTGAGAAGGAACTAAAGGTAACCTTACATAGTTGTTCGTGTGCTCGAATCTAATTTAGTTCATTGCAAGCTAGGGATGCTGAATTGTGAGAAGGAACTAAAGGTAACCTTAAGTACTTGGGTGCACTCAGTGTCAGTGTTGTAATGTTGATAATATTTACAATTTGTGGTTGCAAAATGATACATTGTTTATACATATCCATGAGAGTAATTTATTCACATATATGTATAATTTACATGTCAAAATATTTTGCAGTCTCTGATAAGATATTAAGACATGTAATCGTTTGGTACGAGGGATAGAGGATAATAATCTCAGGATTATTTTATCGTGCATTTGGTTAGAGGTATTAGTTAGTCCTGTCCACCATTTATACTATAATGATGAGAACTTGTCCCATATATATGGTGGGATAAGTTTGTTTTTCCTATCTCCAATACCAAACGACCTCATAGAGATTATTTACTCTATAAGTCCATGGGATACCTATTTTTGCTGTGCTTTCTGTTTTTTGCATTTGACCATTTGTTTACATTTCATCGCTTACCATATGGTAATGTTTCAATGACAGGGAAATCAAACAAGAGTTGCTCTCTGATTGGCCTTCCTTGTTATTCGTGTTGTTGGTTTGTGATAAGTTTATACATGAATAACTTATTTCCTAATCATCGTCATTACAAAACGTGATATCACTTGTGGAAAATTTAATATCTGCGTGATTCACCTTCAAACCAACTATCAAACCAATCTCTTAATATTCGATTTAGAAATTTATTGCTATGTTGATGGGGAGTTCTTCTTCCAATAATCTACCACAAGATAATTGGTAGTATGTTCAACCCCACCATTTGGAAGAAATTTCCTCAAGTGGGCTGGCTTGATCAGAGAGGTGGATGTATTATTGAACGTACGAGTTCAGTAATTAATTTTGACTGATAGTTCGCAAGGGCATGACTGAGTGGTTGAGAGGTGGGTCTCTCATGTGGGAGATCTAGGATGAATTCACCTTCCATCTGCTACTCAATTATGAACTCGTCGCATGAAGCTTGTCTATTGCGGTTTTACATCTTCTGTGTGGTTTGCGAGCTATCGCAGTGAATAAGTTACCACAACGTGCTTACGAAAGGTAGAGACTGTGACAAAGATCGTGGATTTTAAACCAGACAGTGATAGGATTGATTTGGGCAAAAACTAAATTATTTTAGCCAACCAAGTGGTCCAAGAAAGAAGCCAATCTCAGTAAAAAAAAAAAAAGGCATCAAACACCTAGTCACAATCAATAATTCAGCATAAGAAAAATGCCTTGCATTATTTTTCCTTGCTAGTTAAAATGCCAGCCTCTAAAGTTGGTACGGTTTCTGTAGATATTTGTCGTTCCTTTCGTCTCAATTTTTGTAGCAGGAACAAAATTTTGAGATTCAAATGTTTAAATTTTAATTATAAATTTAATATAGAAATTAATTTTTTTGAAATAAAATTTATATATTTGAAAATTATGTAAATTATTTTTAATAAATCATAATAATTAACTACTTAAAATATATAATTTTTTTGATAAAATTAAATTTGATTAATTTTCGAAATTGCAATCATGTCACATAAATTGGATCGAAAGAGTAGCACTACTAATAGAAAGCTGGCCAATAAAATATTTAGGTACGTTCTCCACCACAAGAAAACTATTTGACCCTACATTTTCACCTGTTGATATTTTGGTACAATTTTGTCCTCTTCTGGTGAAAAGATCGAAGACGACAGATTCAAAATTTAAAATTTTAGCACGATTAATTATTTAGAAATTTCTTAGAACTTGGAATTATTCGAGCTAATGCTACTAGATTTAAAAGGACTCACGTGTTACATACTATGTCTGCCTCTGCTTGTGCATAATAATCGAATTGATTTATCAAATTCTCATTCAACTAGCAATTATTATATTAAACAATCATATTTCTTTTAAAATGAAATCGAAAAAAAAAAAAGATGATACTTTTAGATAATATCTATTAAACGAATAGTCATATGAAAAATGACATGCCAATTATTGTAGTGAAAGATTCGTGAGGCTATAAATGAAAATATATTTTTTTGAAACATAGGTGATTTTCTGGTGTTTAATTATTAAATACTTGATAATTTTCAAAGAAAATATTTTTTTGCGAAAAAAGAAAACAATGTCTTCTCTTAATTATGATCTAACGTTTTCTGCGTAATTATCTGAGCGTCTTAATTACGTATAGCTACTCTAATCAATGCTCGGATAATTCTATCAATACTCTCTTCGTCCTTTTTATTTGTCAAATTTTAACTAGACACACCTCTTAAAAAAACAATAACTGGTATAATGAGTTACTATTTTACCTATATTAATTGATAGAGTCTTAAATATATTTACTCAGTACATTTTCAAAGAATTAACTCAATGTTAATAAATTAAGGATATAATATGAAGAAAAAAAAGCCGTCCTTCGTTGATTTGTCAAAAAATGATAAATAAAAAGAGAGATTAAATTAGAAAATATTTGACAAGTAAATAGAGATGGAGGAAGTATTTAGTATTCAAAAGTTCCATAAAATTTTTCTAATATTGTCGATATTAATCTTTAATAAATGAAGTATTCAAAAAAAAAATCATGACAAATTACAAGAAAGACTTATATTTCAAACAAATACTAATGTTTTTTAGAAAATGACTTGAGGAATAATGTCCTCAGATTAACTTAACTGTAGATATTTTTGGAAAAGCATTTTCCATTGCCACAAAAGGATTTGAGAGTATCAAAAAAATAAATCAGGAGGAGATATTGTTGAAACTTATTTTGTTTTTTTCTCTCGATGTGTTCGGTAGGAAAATAAATTTTTTTTTATAGAAAACATTATTGAGAATAGATCTTTTTTTTTTACCGTAAATTAATGAAAAAATTATGTTATAAAATATGATTTCTTTCATCTTGTTTAAATACTGGGAAAATTCTTAATTTGTTCGTGTGAAAATATTGCTATTTTTTTTCTCACCGATTCAATCAAAATATTTGTGAGAATAGCCGTCACTGAACATTTTTCAATAAAAAATATTGATCCTTTAGTACTGAATAACTGAGTTTCTTACTTATTTTCTTGTATTTACTTCGTAAGAAAAAAAATATCATCTTAAAATATAGAATGATGGGTGGGGGTTTGGGAGAAAATGAGTTTTGTTCGAGGATGGGAGGATATAATCAATACATATAATGTTACTCGTGAAATTTATTCTCCGCACTTTTACTAAGAAAATCATTTTCCTCATTTTTAAGGAACATATTTTTTTAGAAAAATATTCACAATTTTTTTTATTAATCGAACATGAGAAAAATGTATAATATTCTCCTTATGAACATACTGTCTATACGAATTCGACACATATTTTTAAAAAAGGGTCAAATTTTGGAAAACTTCTTTTTTTTGTTTGTTAAACTTTTGGGCTATTTTTTTTTAAAAAAACTTTTCATAAAAAAAGGTAAAGAATGTTATAAGATCACTCACTAATAAATAGAATAGAAGACAAATAATTTAATTGGATGATGTATGCAATTTCCCAATCAACAAATATTGACAAAAGAAAGAAAGGAAATAATATGAAAAAAGAGAAAATAGTGTCAAATTGGTGTAACTATCAATCGATTGATTGAACCAGCGTTAACTTTTGCATGGTCTTTATTAATTGTACATTTTTCTTGCAGCAAATTTCATAAATCATATTAGTATAGCTCTTAATTACTCAACGTATCAATATTTTAAATAATTATATATCGTATTTAAATTTCTCTAGATATATTGTAATTTTCTTTAGATACAATGTTTTGCTATTAGATATATTGTATCTAACGAATACATCTCGCCTCTCTTATATGTTGCTCTCCTCTCTATTCTCTTGCTAGCCTCTCTCCCTCCCTCACCCATTGACTTCTTTGTATTTGTGTTTCAAAGCAAAAAAGAGCGAGAGAGTACAAGCGAGAGAAAGAGTGAGGGAGTGAGCGAGCTACAGAAAGGGAAGAAAAAAGAGCAAGAGATTATGTAATTATTTTAAGGTATAGTGAAATTTAGTAGATAGAATAAGGGATGCCTTTATTTCTAGAAACATATATCTAATTGCAAAGTCTATCAAAAAATTCTCATAAAAAAACATTCCTTTTTAATGGATATTATGACATAAATTTAAATTAATCAAATTATCTGACTTGAATCCTCATAGATCGTGAAAAACCAAATTTATAATAATAATAATAATATTATGTACCTTGATCAAAATAAATTTATCTTAAATAATTATATTTGCGTGGTCTTTATTTAGACTTTGTTTTTCTTTCTATAAGTAAATTTGATGAGAAACTTTTTTAAAAAAAATTCTTTCGAATTGGTTTAATTGAATTGACTAGACGAAAATAAACTTAGGAGTTCCCTAGAAGAACCGTCCCTTTCCTATATAGACGGAGGAGCTAGAGTATAATTTATCGATTCAATTAAATTCAATGATTTTTATTATTTTTTATAAAAAATATTAGATATATATAAATTAATAATTTAAATAATTAATTTAATTATTATTTAAAAATATTAAAATCTCAAATTTATAAACTTCAAAATTTATTTTCCGCTATATGTTTTTTATATGCCCAAAATGAATTAAGAAAATGTGATGCTCCGTAAATGAGTGGTCTATTTCTTTATAATTACTCCTCCGGTCCATTTTTAATTATCATATTACATTTTTTAAAAGTTAATTTGACTAATTTTAAATTATATCACATTAATTTGATATTTTAAATAAAAAAATTTAATAATAAAAAATTATACAAAAAATACTATAAATTGCATTTCTTATGTATGAATATGATGAAAAAATATATCATAAAATATTAATTAAATTTTTAAAATTTAACTAAAAATAGAAACGATGATAATTAAAAATAGACTGATCAAGTAGATACTTTCACAACACCCTAGACATATTGCGTGAGCTTGTGCATGTTTATTTTCTAGACAAAAACATTATCCACACACAGCTATTAAATATCTTATGTCAAATCATTAAATACATGAAATGTGGACATATATTTCTAATCACTTAAATATGGTTAGTATTATATATATATTTTTTTACTTATGTTAAGATTCTTTCCACAAAGAATTGTGAGGCAATTTGGTAGGATGTATTAGCAATCACAATACATGTATTGATTTTGGTATTATTTAATATACTATATTGTTTGATAGTATTTTTAGTATATGTATATTATATATTACTGTTACGATTCAAACCGTCGTGATTGACTCCCACACTAACTCTCCGGTGGGAGAATCATTGACTACAATCCATCTCACAAATTTTACGAAAACTAAGGCATTTAAAGATACGAAAGCAGGTTTAAATGCAAAAATAAACTGCAGATCCCATAAACTCCTAAAGTTAAACAAATGACTATCAAACATTGCGGAAAACACCCCTAGAACCTGAAAGTCAAAGTACCAAAACTCTAAAGTTCAACAAATCTAAGAAAAAGGGTACAACCCCAACTAACATATGAAATAACTAAATAGTCTAAGTCCGAAGGAATGGACTAAACAATAAGAAGGACTCCACGGCAGCCTGAAAGAATTGGCTCATCCTTGAAATCCGGCCTCGGTCACTGATCTCCTAACTGAGGTCTATCAGCAGCTGCCTGAAGATGTCTTGTACTCAACAAAGAACGAGCAAGTGCAATATCAGTACACAACCACATTGTAGTGGTAGGATCACACAGCTATTCCAATAAGCACAACATATACTAGTAATCACAACAAGGTAAACACATATATGTGCATAATATATATATACACATCGATTATCATTTCAGGAGCAATGCACAAATTCCACATCCTCAATAACAAATAGATATAACGATCAATGGTCCTCTCATGGAACCCATACCCAAACTGTTAGTGTGCCGAAACGTGACACCCGATCCCATATATGCACCGGAACGTGGCACCCGATCCAAGTTAGTGTGTCGGAATTTGACACCCGGTCCATTTAACACAACCACAATTATAATCACACTCATATGTACATTCTCATAATCATACAATCAAGTGTCAAATCATGGCATACATTTACTCATTCGTATTCATTTCATTAGGTTTGATCAACAAGGCTTCATTCACATACATACATGCATTACAATGAAGTAATCACCAACATATATCACGCAAACAAGAAATCAAATCATCACCTACCTCGAAACCAAACTCGAATCCCTCTAAGGCACTTGAATCTTCCCTTTCCGGACTCTTTCCGCTTGTTCGTGGTCTAAATACAACAATTTAATGCAAGGATCAATTAATTAAGGTCCAATTACCCGGATTATAACAAACCCAATAACCTAAGACCAAACCCATGATCCTAAAATGCAGCTAGGGTTTTTTTCCACCATCAAATTCAGTCAAAAACTCTCCCCCAACAATAATTAACCAAGAATCTAAGTTCTACGAATCAAAAAATGGATTAGAGTAAAATCCTTACCTTTAGTACTAGAATAGGTGGAAAACCTTCAAGAAATACCCCTGGGTCGTCTCTTAGCTCTCAAGAACGAAACTTGCAGAAAATAACGTTTTTGGGGTTTAATTCCAACTTAATTCGCGACTGAGCCACTACGGCGGACCTCATCCGCCACAACGGCTTATACGAAGACAGAGAGTCAAAATTTGAGTTCCAAACCCTCATTTCACAACACACCTTCAACTCATGACATTCAAAACTACCCGTTCACGCTAAGGTCAGTTTCAGGAGTTCTACTCGCCCGAATTCAATTCCGTAAAGTCGTCCGGGTTCCCTAACGTCTTAGTTATCTACTCATGAAATCCAAATCATTATTAAATCTCTCATTCATTACCAGATTTCCCTAGACCTCACATGACTTAGATTTCATCCAAATCTGGACTAGGCAAGGAATTTCCAAGTTACTACAAAAAGTTTTTTGGGCCCCATTTCTTTTCCTGTTGACTTTTCTATAACGACGGGAACATGTCATTACAATTACTTACGTGAAACTATGATATTAATAATATTGTGGTTATTAATATATAAATATATATGGTTAAGGATAGAATTGTCTTTGAACATATCAAATCAAACAATGGATCAAAGATAATTTCAATATATATATATATATATATACTAATTTTAGCGTTACTAATCAAAATATTATTAATGCCACATATTCAATACTGTTTTTATATGCTCTATCTAAACGATCCAAATTAATTTAATTTATACGAAAAATATATTTGGATTTTATTGATTAATTATAGTTAAATCTAGCTTTGCAAATTTGACATCTGGTCATGATGGTCCTGGATCCCATGAGAGTTATCAAATTGGGATATTTTTCGTCTGAGAATAAAATGAATCATACACGCGGTTTTATTATTATTATTATTATTTTATTTTATATATAAGTGATTGGAATAAATCGAGGTCTATTCTACAATTAAAATAGTTTTTTTTCTTGGATGGAAAAAGATACTTATATTATGATCAGTCTCTGATCTGTCCCATTGGATTTTTTTGATTTGTTAAGATTATTATTAGAGTTATGTTTTACACACTAACGACGTAAAATATCCTATTATTATTATTAGAGTTTCAAATTTATTAATTTTATGTAGCGATTATAAAATAATTCAAAATTTTCAAGTTCATTACAATATAATTTTGGGTAACTTATTTAATATTAATATTGATCAGTAACATAAAATAAATAATATGTTATAATAAATTAAATTACACTGAGTATAATATATGATGCTCTTCTTGCCTAATCTTTGGTGTATGTATCTATAACTTATGAGGTGTAGGTTTAACAGATAAGCAAGCAATCATTTTATTTTATTGTTTATATATATCTTGAAATTTTAAAAATTGTCGGGTTGGGTAACTAAAATATTTTTTGTTGTCAATTAATTCACTATTTAGCTATCCAAAAGGAGAACTAGAAGGTTTTGGTACGAATTTAATTAAACCCAATAACTTTAATATACACATCATGTACTTGAATTAAAGAACTTATAAAATACACAAAAAAGAATTAAATGTACTTAGATTATTGAATTCATAGCAACAATGAATAAGCTTGATTTTAACCGACAAGGGTTGTAATGGAGTTGTAAGTATTCTTTTATCATTAATTAGAGGTCTTAAGTTCGAGTTTGAGTCTTCCTGGCTAAGGAGTTTCCTTTGTTAGGGAGTGTTTTATCCTCAATAAGACTTTCTGGCACAAATTTGTATTTAGTCGGACTTTAATATGGATATCGAATACTAGATTGGTATAAGCTTGATTATTATTTTTTTTGTATTGATGTTGTGTAGATAAG
The DNA here is from genome assembly GCA_029582685.1 of Solanum piurae. NCBI lineage: Eukaryota > Viridiplantae > Streptophyta > Magnoliopsida > Solanales > Solanaceae > Solanum > Solanum piurae. Next base: position 46,801 of record JAJOOO010003624.1, read on the forward strand.
AAGTCTCTTTTCACTACCCCACTTTAGGAAAATGTGATGTTCCCTCAATGAATAGTCTCTTTCTTTTGCTATACTCCTCACTCCCCTTACTCCATAAATTGGCTATGCATGGGACCTCATACATACAAACACTTATTCTTTTTCCCTTTACTCTTTAGTATAATCATATCTTGTTTCTTCATTTCTTCTCTACAAGAAGAAACACAATGGATGCTTTGTCTTCAACTTTCCTTTCTACATTATCACAACACCCTAAATCTCTTCTTTCTCCATATAATAATAATAATAATTATTATTATTCTCCTACTCTAAAAGTCTTCTCTGTTAGAATTGAAGAAAGACCACAAACAACCACTACTATAACAAAACCACAAGAAAAATCAACCCCTTCACCACCAAAACCAACTCCAAAAAGAGAACCAATACCCTCAAGAAAACCTATTGAACCATCATTTCCCTCTTTTATCTTCAATGCATTCGATGATTTCGTAAATACTTTCATTGATCCTCCTAGGAAATCGTCTGTTGATCCAAGGTATGTTCTCTCTAACAACTTCGCTCCAGTAGACGAGCTTCCTCCTACTGAATGCGAAGTAGTGGAAGGCTCCCTTCCCTCTTGCCTAGACGGCGCGTATATTAGAAATGGACCTAACCCTCAATATCTTCCACGTGGACCTTACCATCTTTTCGACGGTGATGGAATGCTTCACTCTATTAAAATTTCCCAAGGTAAAGCTACGTTTTGTAGTCGATTTGTCAAGACTTACAAATACAACATCGAAAATGAAGCCGGGTCCCCCATTATTCCTAATGTGTTCTCCGGTTTCAACGGTCTCACAGCCTCGGCTGCGCGAGGTGCACTCACCGCAGCCCGGGCTATTGCGGGACAGTTCAATCCCGCAAACGGCATAGGCCTTGCGAATACAAGCTTGGCTTTATTCGGGGGTAAACTTTTCGCCCTCGGTGAATCTGATTTACCATATGAGGTAAAAATAGCCCCAGATGGTGACATTTTTACCCTCGGCCGTCACGATTTTAACGGAAAACTTTTCATGAGCATGACGGCACATCCGAAAATCGACCCCGAAACTAACGAGGCTTTTGCTTTCCGTTACGGCCCGATGCCTCCGTTTTTAAGTTACTTTCGGGTCGACCCGAGTGGTATAAAAACCCCGGATGTACCCATATTCTCCATGACCCGCCCGTCATTTCTACATGACTTTGCAATCACAAAAAAATACGCTATATTTTCGGACATACAAATTGGAATGAACCCAATTGAGTTACTCACCGGTGGTTCACCGGTGGGTACTGACTCGGGGAAAATTCCCCGAATTGGTGTGATACCACGTTACGCCAAGGATGAGTCGAAAATGAGGTGGTTTGATGTACCAGGATTTAATATTGTACACGCGATCAACGCGTGGGATGAGGATGGAGGTGATACGATTGTGTTGATCGCACCGAATATATTATCGGTGGAACATACACTAGAGAGGATGGACATGATACATGCAAGTGTTGAGAAAGTGAAGATAAATTTGAAGACAGGGATGGTGAGCAGACATCCAATTTCTACAAGAAATCTTGATTTTGGAGTCATCAATCCAGCTTATGTTGGGAAAAAGAACAAGTACGTTTATAATATCCAATTAATCTGCAGTAACTTACTTGATATTCATTAATATAAGTAAATATACATATTAATTAGCTGTAAAATTAGTTAAATTGATTTTAAAAAACAAAACATGACAATTGATTTGGGACAGAGGGAGTAGCTCGGTACTTTGTCAATTTTTACTAGTCCACTATACTGAAAATATATATCTATTTTTCCTCTTGATTTGAAAAATCAAAAAATAATTTGCATGTTATACCTATTTTATCCTTATTATTAAAAACTAATTATTTCTAATTTATTTCCTAACGAGTGAAATGACTTATAATTAATAATATAATAAAATTATCACTTTATTCTATCATGCTTTTTTAATGTGTGCAATAAGTAAACATTGACAGAGGGAGTACTAGTATGTAACACTATCATAAATTTATTGATTTTGGTTGGACCATCTATAGAGCACCATATGGACATGTGTAGGTCAAATATGACTTATGATCACATAATATAATTTCAGCAGAGACCACACAAACCAAACTATCTAAAATTAATAAATTCAACACAATTTATTCTTTTTAACTTCTTGTCAAGTCAAAATCATAAAGACGAATTCAATTTGCATGTTAAGTAATTTTTACTTCTCGTGCAGGTATGTATATGCAGCCATTGGGAACCCTATGCCGAAAGTAATAGGGATAGCAAAATTAGACGTATCCGTAGCAGAAGTTGATCGTCGCGATTGCATCGTGGCATGTCGTATATTTGGTGAAGATTGCTTTGGTGGCGAACCATTTTTCGTGCCTAAAAATCCTTCAATCGGTGAAGACGATGGCTACGTAGTGTCGTATGTACACAATGAGAAGACAGGGGAATCGAAATTTTTGGTCATGGATGCAACATCACCAAATCTTGACATTGTGGCACATGTCAAATTGCCTCGTCGTGTGCCTTATGGTTTCCATGGACTTTTCGTGAGGGAAAATGATCTTATGAAGCTATAGATATAGATATATTGATAATTGATTGAATTATTTACGATCTCTGTATTATATATATATGTATATAGATAATATATAGGTTGATTTCTCTTTAAAGTAGTATTGTATCAATTAGGGACAAATAAATTTGAGGATGTTCTATTATTTATTTTGATTTTATCTTTTTAATTTTATAATAGTTTCAATCAAGTTATGTGAGATGAACAAATTCGATTTCCTTTTTTAGTTTTACTAGAGTATTAAATGAAAAATGACAAAACACCTAAGTGACCATATGTAAAATTAATTCCAATTTAAGAGTGTCATAAATTATTTTTCTTTTCCTAGTTTTAGTAGAGTTTCAGCAAAAAAAACTAAAAACCACCCCATCGATGAAATTAATTTATCGTTGTCTCACTTTTAAAAAAAGGATGTGTCTTGTTCCGATTCGGGTGGGGTTGGATCTTGGATCAATTGTTGAGGTTGTATTTCAGTCGGATCTCGGGGTTGGTTTCAACATTAGAAATTATTTTCTAATCTCTAGTCCTGTATAAAAAGATAATTTTTAAAAAAAGTTTTTCATTCACCAACAAAATACTAAAAAATATTTTTCACTAACCAAACAAATATAAAAAGATAAGTTATTAAACAAACTTATTTTTCAAAAAAAAAACATTTTCCATAAGAAAAACTTGATCCCTTCGTACCAAACACATTTTCTAGCCCTTAAAAGTGAGTAGTATATAACATTATCATAAATTTATTGATTTGTGTTGGACCATGCATATGGCCATGTGTAGGTCCTTTATGACTGATGATTATTACATAATTCAGCAGAGACCACACATACCAAACTATCTAAAATTAGCAAATTTCTTACCAGCAAAGGCAGCTTTTATTCATTGCAATGTCTTTGATATACCTTTGTCTACGACTTCTATAAAATACCAAATTAATACTCGATTAATTCATAATCTCTCTAGGATAATAATTTCTTTCGGTTCCGCTTGAGCCAATAGAAAAAATCACTCATTTCAATAAGATAATAAGATAATATATTTTCAGAAGACCCCTATATAAATATATAGTCCCATTAATATTGTAAATTAATAAATCTTTAAAAGTACAAATATATCTAAGAAAATTTAGTGAAATATAATTCTATTATGTTCTGTTTTTTTGTTAAAATTTAAATCTAGTTGAAACTCATCTCTAACTTTTCTTATTGCATCCAAAAGTTTCGGTGTTGTCTTTTCTAATTGCACAATAAAATTGTGAAGAGTTATAGATGCAAGTGTTTCCTTACGTGTAACTGGTTCCAAATGTATTGTATCATCTTCAACTTTTTCATCAACATTGTTTTTTCAATGATATCCACAATTTATTCTAAGCTCTGTACCTCTGAACATGTATCATTTTCACTCATTCAATAGGTTATTAACGTCTAATTTACTGCAGTAACCGAGATCATTAATCATGGCTTCAAGTTCATGAATGACGTTTTCACAAGTGGATTCTTTCAAATTCTTTGAGATTTCATTCATGAACAATTTTTCTGGTGTCAAAACACTCTTTAAATTAATAAATATTAATTTATCGATTAAATAATACCTCTATAAAATAATAATATTTTACGGTCCCGTCTATATTAATTTAAAGAGGTTTTTATGTATATATATATAATTTCTCAGTTCGGTTTGGTTATTTTTGCGGTTTTATTTGGTAAAACCAAAACCAAATAAAATAGTATTGATTTTCAAAATTTAAAACCAAACCACACCAAATATCGATTTTTTAAATCGGGTTGGTTAGGATTGCGGTTTGATTTATTTTTGTTGGATATTTTGTAATATATAGAGGTCTTAAATTGAACAGACACATATGTTCGTGAAAGAACATGACTATTATGAAAAGTTATTTGTTTATGAAAGAACACGACTTTTATGAAAAGTCATATGTGCATGAAAGACATGACTCTTATGAAAAGACATGTCTTCATGAAAGAACTTGACTTTTATGAAGAGTCATCTCTTAAGTTCTATAAATATAAAAGACTCTCCAAAAGAACAAGGATATTTTTGTTCTTTACTTATTTAATTTCGGAATAAGTTATTTCAAAATTACTATACCATCCAAGAGGAGGAATAACTTATCCCAATACTATTTATTAACCCTAAATAAGTGTCATAAAATTGTGAAGGTTGAAAATATACGTGTTTGCATGATCTAATATATAGACATGGACATAACTCATAAGACGAAGGAAAGGGGCTATCAATATTTATGATTACTCGTTTGGTTTGAATACAAGTTTTGATGAGATAAATTATGATGTGATAAGTTATGATGCGATTATTTTTTATTAAGTGTTTGATTTATTGTACTAAAAATAATATGCTTTTCATAAATTTTAAGAACTTATTTCTTTACAAAAATATCTTTTTCATGAATGTGAAATGTGATGTATAAATTAAAAAGGATTTACAAGGATATTTTTTTCCTTTACCTATTTTATCTCAAAATAAGTTATCTCGAAATTACTATACCATTCAAGGTGAGGAATAACTTATCTTAATACTATTTATTAATTCCTGAATAAATTATTCTAAAATTACCAACCAAACAACAAATTAAGTGACACTACAATTTAATCCCACTAAACGACCCTTTAGGGATGACACAACTTTTTAAAATATGACAATGAAAAGAGACTCCTTAAATATACCCAATGTTTTTGTCCGCCGGGTAAGTTAATTTCATGTATGATTGATGGGGTGGTTTTTCATCTTTTATTGAAACTCTACTAAAACTAAAAAAATAAAAAATCAAGTTTATTAACACTCTCAAATTGGAATCGGAAAAGGGCCTAAAATATCCTAAACTATTAGAAATAATACAAAACTATTCTCCATCCACCTATTGACTCTCAAATATCCCTGTCATCCACCTATTGGCTCCCAAATATCCTTGTCATCCATCTTTGAGTCCAATATTGACCACTTTTATAAAAGATTATCTAAATAATTTAAATAATTTTTTTAAATACGTGACGACCATCTATTAGTTATAATTTAATTACTTAAATTAATTTACAAACCTATCTATTACAAATTACACCCGATCCAAATTAACTACACCTGTCCCAAATTAACTACACCCGTCCAAATTATATTTACCCCACCGATTAAAAATATACACCCTTTATTCCCAACATTACACTTCATCTTCCAACCTTCTTCCCCAATATATTCGTTTACAATCTCAAAACACTACCTAAATACACACATGTATCACCATGTTTTAGAAGGATCCTTTTTCTAAAACTGATATTTCTCCCATCAAAAGTCTCTTTGTGGTGAAGAGGGGTTTGACAGACTCGACCAGTCTATAAATAACTCAAAAACATGTAGATCTGAGATAACTATCACTACATGTCATTCGATCTTCTAGTTTTTCATTAGTTAATTGTAATATCTATAACGGGATACTATGCAGAAGTTAATAAAATAAATTTCAAATAACAATAAATCATATGATAAAAGAGAATTATATTTAAAAGGGAAAAAGGATAAATATATCCCCGAACTATCGTAAATGGTATGCATATACCCTCCGTCATACTTTTGGGACATTGGTGCCCCGGCCGTCCAAAAACTAGAGCATATATACTCTTTATACTAACGGACATACACGTGTCATAATCTTATCCATCGACCCGACATTTATTATATATCGGATCGACGGATAAAATTGTTCCACGTGTCCCTATTTAGTCTTCCGTTAGAGTGAAGGGCATATATGCTCTAGTTTTTTAACGACATGACACCAATGTCCCAAAAGTATGACAAAGGGTATCTACATACTCTTTACAATAGTTCGGAAGTATATTTATTATTTTCCCTATTTAAAAAGATCATATAATAATTAATTTAATATAATCCGGAGAGATCCTAAATCTATAGAAATTTGAAACCTTTTCTTTTGAGAAAAAAGATAAGTATATATATTTCTTTTAGTAGCTTTTGTTGAAGACCCATAAAAGTTGTCTTGGTATGTATACGTAATTTATTTAGAACCCAATATAAATTTATTTATTCTAAAATTCAGAATTCATAAACATAGAGCCATTTATAGGACGATAAATAACACTATTAATATTTAATTCAAACCTCACATTATTTCAAAAGACTAGTATTTTATTTGAGATTGTAGGCAAATATATTGGGGAAGAAGATTGGAAGAGAAACTTCAATGTTTGCGTTAAAGGGTATGTTTGTTTTAGTCGGTGGAGTAAAGTAATTTGAGGTGGGTGTAGTTAATTTGGATCGGGTGTAGTTAACTTGACCGAGTGTAGTTAATTTAGGTCGGATATAATCAATAATGGGTGGGTATGTAAAATAATTTAAGTAATTAAATTGTAACCAATAGATGATTGCCACATATTTTAAAAAAAATATTTAAATGATAATCTCCTATAAAAGTGGTCAATATTGGCCTCAAAGGTGGATGACATGGTATTTTAGAACCAATAAGTGGATGACAGGGGTATTTGGGAGCCAATGGATGGATGAAATTATTTAATTTAAAGTTAATAAACAAATTCTAAACTATTTCTATAAAGCTACTAAAAGCGAACAAAAGAACACCTCATTTGTTTCTGCTTTCATTATTTATGTCTCGTTATTGTTGTCATCACCATAGATTAGTGAAAGCTTGAAACGTAAAAATGATTTCATTTTAAGCTTAATGCCTCCCCCCCCTCCTTTTTTTGTTTTATCGTTCACTTTATATTAAATTAAACACAAATATTATGCAGTTTGATTTTTAAAATTTTAGAACATTTATTCGTAAAAAAAAGTAATATTAATATTATGTAGTTCAATTTTATTTTTTTCAATGCATCCATTCATCAAAATAAAATAAAATTATTATGTAATATTTGGACACCCTTCATAAAATTCCTAGCTACGCCATACGTTGGTTGGCTAAATGGAGTACAAAAAGAACAAATAAAGTTAACTCTTGTCCCAATAGATTGCATGATTTTGCCAAAGGAGCTTTCAAATTTGACTTTCTTCATACGGCATCTAATATTAGACATATTCACATCGGAAACAATTTTTGTAATTGTGGAAATGTATCTTTTCACTAATTTATAGCAGATTTTTGTCGTATAAAAAATACGTTTTTTATTTTTTATACGTAATTAAGGAGTTCAAGATATTTAGACAAATTTAACTAATATGCATTAATCAATTGTGTAAATATTTCTTTACACGATCAGCAACTTTGACCGACAATAACAACTAATTAATTTGTTGGCATACTAATTTGGAGTCAAATAGATATACAAGGCAAAGAAAAATGCCTATGAAGAGGTAGAAAGATACAAGGTAATACTTGTGGCTAAAGGCTATAAGCAAAGGCATGTCATCGACTACGAGGAAGTCTATCAACACTATAACAAATTTGATTATTAGTGAGAAATTATTTATTTTATTGGGTTTTTAAAGAATGCGATAATTTTAAAGAGTCGTCACTTAATTTTTAAGTGAAATTAAGAAAACTATTTATTTTCAAAAGATCAAAACAGAAATCAATTGAAAATATTTAATGGGTTCGGGGTTCATATTAACATTTCGAGAAGGGTTTTAAAGCGTTCGAAATGCCCGCTAACACACGGTTATCCGATAATTAACTATTTGGCTAGTTATTTTTTTAAAGATAATACGCCTTGTCACGCCCCGAGACTACCCCCGAGACGCGGACACGGGACCTAGGACCACAAGTGATCCCAAGCTAACCCTGCTGGCATGATCATGAGCATACTAAAGACAATAAACTGATGCGGAAGCTAAATCATAAATAAATGAAAAGATGGGGAATACCCATATACTATAACTGAGATATATGAAAACTGATGAGTTTAATACA
>JAJOOO010003625.1:0-68049 GCA_029582685.1 Solanum piurae
ATCAAGTTGTGTTACTGTTTTAGTTGTTGTCATTTCGTTGTTGTTTGCATTTTATTGGATGTATTTTGCATTATTTTTGTTAGTTCTATATGCTTTCGCGTGTTTTAAAATATTATATTAAAATTAGCCAATGATAAAATCCCTCCGTCGGTTTTGGAGGCCTTCTCATTTTAAAAGACGGAAATTTAGTTTAAATTGTATTATTTGTTATACGTTACAAGTTAGAATTGGCCGATGAAGAAATTATCGTCGATTTCCAAGGTCTTCCATGTTAATAAGACGACTTTTTATTTTTAAGTTATTATTAATTTATTTATTTTTATTTAAATTTATTTAGTACTAACACTTTTACTAAGTGTCTTTACAGGTACTCGGAGATGCTTCACATTGAAGCTATTCGAACAAGGTTCGAATAATATTTTGATTCATTATCGTATATTATTGACGATAGGCAAATCTAGGTTGTTTCTTATATTATTTTATTTTATTACTTGTGTATATTGTATGTTTGTTTTATCTGTACATTATTTTATTTTTCCTCCTCAATTTGAAAAGAAAAATGAATTCAGTCGGGACCCACAATTGTGGATTTCGAAGGATGCCTAACCCCTTTCCTTCGGAATAACCTGAACCCCTTACCTAGAATCTTATGGTTTCGTAGATCACTTAATGGTTTCCTAGTTTGTTTCCTAAAATTAGGTGGCGACTCCTTCAAAATTCTTTTATTCTTAAAATTCATTCAATTGTTTATTTTTTGAGTCACCGCGACGTTTCGTCCTATTTGAATAGAGTAGGGATGTAAACAGATAGTTGCAGAGTAAATCCACCTAAAATTATAAAGACTTCAATCCACCCTCTCGCCCCCACCCCCACCCACATTTAGTGTGATTTGTTGTAAATCCTCCCGGTACAAATTACAATTTTTAGACAAATATTTATTTAAACTCATATAAATTGCAATCTGTCCTGCATAAATTTATGAAAAAATATAATTTGAACCCGTCCCTTCTTGTCGCATCTCATTCCCTAGTTTTGATCTTAATTAGTTTTACTATTAGGGTGTGCTTGGTATGAAGGAAAACATTTTCAGAAAATGTTTTCCAATTTTCTCATGTTTGGTTGGATAAAATGTTTTGGAAAATATTTTCCAAATCAACCCATTTTCCTCAAATTTAAGGGAAATGACTTCCCTTCAAAAATTAAGGAAATCATTTTCCAAAACTTTCCTCCAACTTCAAATTATATTTTTTTTGTTGAAAAAATAAACTTAAAGCTTATTTTTTTTTAAAAAGATTCAACTTCAATTTTTTTACCCCATCCTCACCCCGACACCCCCCTCCCGCCACCCCCTACCACCCCCAATAAAGTTTGTTTTTTAAAAATACTTCCAATTTCAAATTTTATGTTCACTCTTACCCTCTACCCCCTCCCACCAGCGCCACCCCCCCCCCCCCAAAAAAATAATAATTAAATTTTATTTTTTTAAAATATTTCCAATTTCAATTTTTTATTTTTCACCCCACCCCACCCCTACCCTCGAACCCCATCCTCACCCCAAAAAAATTTAAGTTTATTTTTGAAATATATTTTCTTTTAATTCAAAAATTATTTTCTACTCTCTAGTAAAAATAAAAGATATTTTCTCAAAAGTCTTTTTTATTCATAAATCAAACTCTAAAAAATCTTTTCCGAAAAATATTTTCTACTCACCAACCAAACATGAGAAAGTAAGTCAAAAATGTACTTATTTTTTAGGAAAACATTTTCCATGAAAAACATTTTCCTTCCTACCAAACACACCCTTAGTTTCAATGCATTGATGAGGGTATATATTGAATTTTTGTTTACATTTTTTTCGGCATTGATTAGTGAACTAAAGAAATCCAATTTTACAATATAATATTATCTTCCTCAATTTGCTTTTAACACCCATTTTAAAGACAACTAGGTTATTATTCTTTTGAAGCTGAGATATAAATGGTTGACCTTTGTTGGATTTTACCATACAAACATTGTAAGTTGTTTTTGTAATCAATTAAAACACTTTTCTAAAAAAAAAAATTAGTATTAAAAATGACCACTATCTTTCATTTATTTATTTTTTAAAAAAAGAGCACTACTTTTCAGAACTTAAAGAAGAAAAACTTTAAGGATAATTTTAGAAATCTTCCTCTAAGTTTGACTCAATACACTGATCTCTCCGGTGATTTACAATATACTCCCCTCGTTTAAAAAGAATGACTTCCTTTCCTTTTTAGTCTGTTTCAAAAGAATGACCTCTTTCTTTTTTTGGTAACATTTTAATTTCAGCTTTCCACGTGGCATGTTTAAGGCCATAAGATTAAAGGACAATTTTGTACATTTGACATAACTTTAATTTAAGACCACAAGATTCAAAAGTCTTTTTTATTTTCCTAAACTCCGTGTCAAGTCAAACTAGGTCATTCTTTGTGAAACTGAGGGAGTAATATTTATCTCCACTTTTCCAGTATTTTGAGTTTTTTTTTTATCATAATTATTTTTTAACCATTTTAATTAATTTAAAATAATTATAATTTTAATCAATATTATACATGTTTGGTTAATTAATTTTATTAGTGCCTTTACAAAAATAAAAGAATCGGTAACTAAAAGAAGAAAATAACCTATACCTAGTTAAGTAGTTGATATGCGCTCAAGCTGGTTCAAACACCACTTTCACAAAGAAGAATATATTCTATGTAAATTGTACGATTATTTAAAAAATGAGATTAATTAGGACCTAATGAGATTATTTTACTTTCATATCTCTATGTGTGCCTTGTTGCCATGTAAATTGTACGAATTTTGAGTGAAGATTAGGGATTGTGTTGCTTTTGTATTCAATTATATTGTTGTTGCAGGAAACATGTGTGATTTTGCCGTAGGAGTATGAAAGCGGAGAAAGATAAGGCTATATTTACTGCTGAATGCATGCATTCTTTTCACTTCAGCTGCATTGGCGAAAATGTTAAATATGGGTACCTCCTTTGCCCCATCTGTAGATGCAAATGGAAGGAGATCCCTTTTCAATTTTCTACTGATGTTACTATAGTTTGTCGAATTCGGGTGATGAGGAGACTGGGTTTTGGAGATAGAATCATTGACAAGGTTTTTAAACTAATTAGTAAAAATTTGTACTAAATTCTATTAAATGGAAAACCGAAAGTTTTTTTAAAATCTTCAAGAGGTATAAAACATGGTGACCCCCTTTCACCCATTCTATTTATATTGGAAACTGAAGTAATGTCTAGAGGCTTAAATGACCTAATGATGAAGAAAGTGTTTAAAAGGTTTGGTATGCCGAGAGGAAGTTTAAAACTCAATCACTTAGCTTTTGCAGATGATATGATCATATTATGCAAAGAGGAGATAGGTACTATGAAGACGATCAGTGATACGATGCAGAAGTATGAAGATTTTTCAGGACAAAAAGGGAATAAGGAGAAAAGTGCAATCTATTTACACCATAGTGTTCATGGTGGAGATTCAGCGGTGGCAGAAGTAGTTATAAGAATCTTACGAATTTTTTTTCTTTTTATGTATCTGGGATACCCTATTTCCTGCGAAAGGAAAAAAAGGCCTACTACCAATAAGTAATCCAAAGAATCGGAGCTAAGATACAAGGGTGGAAAGGTAAGTTATTATCTTATGTGGGAAGGGTTGTTCTGATTAAATATGTATTGTAGAACACTCATATTCATTGTATATCAGTTATGAACCCTCCCATCAATGTTCTAAATCAAGTACAAAAAAAGTTGGCTCAATTATTTTGGAGCAGTTGTATAGGAGGTAAGGGTAGACATTAGAGTAAATAGAGTAGCCTATGTCTACCAGAGAAGGAAGGGGGCATAGGATTTAGGATGATCTGGGATGTTTCGATGGCGTTGTTTTGTAAGCTTAGGTGGAATTGCAAAACAACGGAAACTCTATGGAGTGAATACATGAGAAATAAACATCGTAGGACCACATAACATAATCTGGTCATGTTGAAAGTTGGAGGAGGTGGATCTCAAGTGGACAAAGATGTTATAGGCAAGAGATTTAGTTGAACATCAAATAATATGACAAACTAAGAATGGTTCTGCTTCTCTATGGCATGATAATTGGACAGGAATGGGGGACTTGTGCACAATTATAGGAGATAACTTTGCATGAGATGATATGTATGAAAAATTTATGGATCTTGCAAACCAAGGGGAGTGGGATGTGAATATAATGAATGAAATTTTACCACTTGAATTGGTTGGACATATCATTAATCACATCAAACCCCCTAAAGGGGAAATAGAAGACAAACTGTGTTGGATGCTAGATACTAGAGGATCTTTTTCAGTCAAAGTAACATGTAATTACATAAGACATATATAAGGAGGTTCCAATTACAATCCATAGATAGATATGGAATAAAAGGGTGACTTTTAAAATGACCTTTATGATGTGAAGGATATGGAAATTTAAGATTCCAGTGATGATAGGTTGAGAAGATGGGGTCTGGAAGGCCAATCAAGATGTTGGTGTTGTGACAAACCTGATCATGAAACACTGTCTCATGTGTTTCTAAGATTGGAAATTTCTAACAGGACTTGGTCCTACTTTTGTTCGTTTGCATGTCTAAATATTATAAGGCTACAATTACGGGAAGTAATAATTTTGTGGTGGGGGACCAACATTAAAGTACATATGAGACCTTATTATAGAGCGATCCCTGGCTTTATAATATGAGAATTGTAGAAAAGAAGAAATAAAAAGAAGCATGAGGGAAGGAATATTTCATTGCCAAGAATCATCCATAATGTGACCAGACACATGAGTATGTTGGTAAAAATAAAGAGAACTAACATGAGAGGAGGAGGAAGCTGGACGGAAATCCTGAAGGAATTAGAGGACTATGACCTAGAGTGAAGGTTATCCAAGTTGAGTGGAAATATCCACCAACAAGGTCAATTAAATATAACACGGATGTAGCATCAAAGGGAAACCAAGAAATAGTTCGTATGCATATTGTCTCAGGGATGAGAAAGGAGATCTTATACATGAAGAAGAAGACAGGATAGAAACTACAACAAACACAATGACAGAAGCAAGAGCTATTCTAGAAGCAAGAAAGCATTGCAAGAACTCATAATTTAATCATGTTATCATCCAAATCGATTCTATGTTAATGAGTGAAGTGCTAAAAGGAAATTGGGCCACTCTATGGGAAATCACAGATAAAGTGGAGGAAATAAAAACATGTTTGCAAGGCATACAACATACATTTCAACATATTTTGAGGAAATGAAATCAACTAGTTGACTATCTACCTAACATAGCAATATAGCAAGTTACATGCAAATATACAGATTTTAATAGCCTTGAACCATATGGCAGGAGAATATCAAACAGTGATAAAATTTAGAGCCCATACTTAAGGATATCACCAGCAAGTAGAAAATGGGAAGACGTTTACAAAAACCACAGAGGCGACAAAAGATGTGAAATGCTAATTAGCCTAGGATATCTCAGTCAACAAAAAAGACTCGGCAAAAGGGATATTTCTAGGTTCATGCGCTTAAACCTGGAATACACGTTTATCACTAGTTTGGAGTGGCGGATTGGAGCTACCCTTGCACTCGAATCGAGTACCACCTGTAGAAATATGAAGAAAATGAATACAAAGAACATGAAAATAAAGACAGGTTAGAGATGCAACCTTAGCTAGTGAATAATCCGACATCCATCAGATGGGTTTTGAGGAGCAAAAGGCCATTGTACCGGAGAACACAACTAGAAAGAAAAGGGTTAGGACTACTTACAATAGGAAGATGAAAGGCTAGGAGGGGGACATACTTACTATTGGTAGTTGTTCAAGCTTGCAAGACGATCCACACCCTCAAGTTAATGATCTATAGCAAAAGGAAGCGGAACTTCTTGTGCAACCACAGATGGAACATCTCTCAGGTGTGAAGGTTAGAAGAGGATATGCGGGATTAGGAAATGAAGGGGATGAGGTGTAACACCCCAGATTCGAGAAGGGAAAAATTCCAGATTTTCAAAAGTTAGAGGTGCCACTAACGGAAGCCACCTACGGACCATCAGTCGACTGGCGACCCGTCAGTCATCTCCTTCGATAGGCCAGTCATCTTTCATTTTCACACTTCAGATTTCAGCCCTCAGTCGCGAACGACGGTCGACCCGTACGGATCGTCAGTCGACTCAGGCCCCGTCAGTCAGCTCCGTCGACGGGCCAGTCAGCTTTCAGTTTCAGACCCCACATTTCAGCCTTCAGTCACGAACGACGGTTGACCAATACGGATCGTCAGTCGACCGACGGTTCGTCAGTCCCGTCTGTCAGTGACTCCGAAAACTTTTAAGTCGGGGGTCTTTTGGTATTTTTCTTGTTCGTTTGGCCCCTAAACTACGTCGTTTAGACCCTAAATTATGAGGTTTTAGTCAGTTTAAGCCTAGAAACATAACTAGAACTTACCCTAGTCAAATCATTAATCAAAACTTAGAAAAATTAGAGCGTAAGAGGAGAAAAGAGGTCAAGAACCCTAGTTCAAGAACACATCAAGGTTCCATCAGTTCCAGCCCCGAAATAGAAAGATTTCTCCGTGGCATTTGTCACTAGGTATGTGGGATTTCACTAGTGGGTTCCTTTAGCCCATTAGGTCCCTAGTTTTCAGTCAAATTCTTGATTTCCTCAATATCATCTAGACCTAGGGTTTCTTGAATGTTAGGATTGTTGGGTTTTAGCTGTTAGAATTATCCAAATCAGATTATTATGTTATTTCTCAGTTTATTGCATGAATTTGAGAACCCTAGCTATGTAGTTCTTTAGTTATTGAATTACACATGCTAGGCCAGATATTTCAGCTATTTCAGATATACATGCATCAGTATATCAATGTGTCATTATCAGTTTATTAATGTGCATTCTCAGTTCACATGTCATTTTGAGCTATCTAGTGAATCACAGAAATTCAGTCATAATATATTAATCACTTAATCCATTGGGAGTAGCATAATACCGAGTTGGACTATGGTTCAGCGTACCCGAATAGCCCCAAAACTACGATCGACGTAGGTTGTAAGTCCCCTCTGTGGGCATCATTTTAGTGATCATACCATCATGCCTCTATACCTTTGGCCGGGTATATTGGGTCCTCTCGATGGGGCGTATACATCAGACTCCACATTTAGCTCATGTGGTTTTATTATCAGTTATTAGTAGCTCCCACAGTTCAGTCAAATTCCATTGCATTGACCACATTTCAGTACAGTCAGTATTCAGTCTTAGCATGTTATAAAATGGTCATTGCATTTAGTTAGCTCAGTACTCATTATCTATATCATGTTTAAATTACACTCTTACTTTATTGCTTGTTCAGTTATATGTTTATTTCAGCTTTACTCTATCATGCATGCTCAGTACATTTCAAGTATTTACGCATACGTTGCGCTACATCTTCTCGTGATGTAGGTTCAGGTCCTCAGCATCCAGATCACGCTTAGATCGATTTCCGATCTTTAGTTCAGCAGTATCAGTGGTGAGTCCTCATTCTTCGAGGACTAGTGACACGTTTATCTTTATCACTTCTAGTTTTTAGTTTCAGGTTTGCTAGATCTAGTTGGGGGCATGTCCCAACATTTCTAGTCAGTCTAGAGGCTTATTTCAGACATAGTTAGTTTCAGCTTTAGTTTTAGAGTTTGATTTCTCTTTTGTACTCAAACTCGCAGTTTTCATATATTCAGATATAGAATGGGTATTCCTCATGACTTTCATTTTCATGACATTTAAGCTTCCGCATCAGTTTTTTTTTTCATAGTATGCTTATGTTATGCCAGCAGAATTAGCTTGGGGTCACTCGTGATCCTAGGTCCCGTGTCCGCGTCCAGGGGTAGCCTCGGGGCGTGACATGAGGTGATCTTAGGGATCCCTAATTTTTACGGTCTTGTCTTTTATAGAACGAGAGTTGCTTGACTGGGATGGACCCCCTTTCATTTTTTATTTGTATATTTCGTGTTGAATTTGATTTGAGAATTAGGCCCAAATGAATTGTATTATGTTTTTTTACACTATGCAATTAAAGGCATGGCCAAATTTCAACGATCTTAAGAGAGCCTAGTTCCACAAGAGCGTTATCACGAGCCTTTACTTGATGAAAGGCGCCCTGTAAGATGCGCTATATCGACAAGGCGAAGAGAAAGCAGCCTAATGGGAATAGCTCCAAACCAAAGCCCGAGGCATTTTCTGCTTTGTGGAGTCAACTCGTCTTCCCCGAAGCGGAACCCACGTATAAATTAGTGTATACATATGCACTTACAATTACAGATACAGAAGGCGCAATCGGAGCACTAAGATCATGGGGTGAAGGCACACTGTCATTACACGATGGGTAAGGTGCGGAGCTACAGTTTTAAGACAGATTCACTAGATTCCGACCTTCCCGCTGCTCTGTATAGTCCTATTGGAGGGCAATACACCCAGTGCTGACCACACTGAGAGACACGAAAGCGCAGGTAACGCCAGTTGGCGAAGTGGAGTTAAGCATCCCTAGCGGTACGAAAAGAGGGGTCGTGATGATATCATCTACGTCCGTACCGCTCCTCGTGGAGTAGATCCCGCATCCAACCAAGTCTTTGACCAGGGAACGGGAGAATTCCCACTACCGCTGGAAGGCCAGCCAGGCCGTGAGCGCGGTGGGAACGGGCTTCCCAAGAAGCCAGCCCGGGCCGGGGTCAACATAGAATGAAGGGGACGGCCCTAATCTTGAGTTGGCAAATAAAAATAGTCTTGAACTCTAGAATTGAGTTCTTAATTTAACAAGACTTAAAATCTGTTTAGATTGACCCTAAATCACTTCCAATAGATTTACTACACTTAAGAATGAACCTTAACACACATGAGCAATTAGGAATCATTCGGTATGATCTTATGTGCATATAAAGTACGATCCGGGTTTTATCTTAGAAATTTCTTTTCACCGTCAGTGAAGAGTTGTTGTTCAGATGTTGTCGCCCATGAGGATGAATAAAACTTGGAAGAGTAACCTGGCTGGGTTTGGTATTGGAACTGCCACTACTCCAGTTTCTACAAAACCTAATCCATTTGGTGTAATGTCACCGAATAAAGCTTCATCTCCAACAAACTCCTTCACAAGTACAGCTTTCGGCAGTGAGTTATTTCGACCAGCATCATTTTGTTTTCAACTGATACAACCACCCCAATTTTGTTTTTGTTTTTGAAAGTGACTGGGGAGTATTGTTCTCTCTTCAGGGCGTCTCAATCCCTAGGCCACAAAAGGCATTGCTTGGGCCCCCCATTGTTTTTTTTAAAAATATTACATATACTATGAGTGTTATAATTTCTACTATAGAAATTGCTTATAAGATGAATGTAGAACCTGAACTTCGTAAAAAATAATTTGATGAAAATATTGATAACGAAATCACTAAGTCCCTTGAAATTAGAGTTTATTACTTTATGCTTTTTTCAGTTCAAAATAGATTTGAACCCATTAAAGCATATGGAAATATTTTTGGTTTCTTATTTAGTGATAAATTGAGATCACTAGATGCTGAGAATTTTTTTAAAAAAAACATTGTCTTAACCTTAAACTTTCTTCAACACATAATAGTTATTATGATATTGATAGTTTAGATTATTTTTTTTAATTAAAAGTGTTAAGAGAAATAATATAAGTAGAAGATAATGATATAATGAAGATACTCAATCAAATAAAAAGACTTGATTCTTTTCCAAATACATATATTGATTATAGAATAGTGTTAACAATTCCGGTAACCGTTGACTCAGCCGAAAGAACTTTTTTGAAACTAAAATTGATTAAATTTAAGATTAACAATGTCTCAAGAGAGATTGAATGGCTTTACTATATTATCAATTGAAAAGGAATTATTAAAACAAATCAATTATAAAAAGGTACCTAATGACTTTGTATCAAAAAACGCTAAAAAAGTAGATTTTAAATAAAAGTATATATATGATGAAAATAAAATATTAGGAGCCCTCTGTTAAGTTTTACTTTAGGTCCCAAATCTTATTGAGTCGGCCATGTCTCTCTTTTATCCATGGTACACACAAGTATACTGTGCGACTCAAAATGATTTGAAATTTGAAATATTAGCCAATAATATTTGATTTAGGTTAATGATAGATACGCTCAGTGGCGTAGCCACCCTTATGTCAGGGTGTCCAATTGGACACCCTGAGCCAGAAAATTATATTGTATATACAAGTAAAATGATAAACAAAGTGGCTAAATAACATATTTTGGACATCCTGGAAACAACAATATGATATAGCCTAGTGGTTTCAAGCGCCTTGAAAAAGTTGTTCAAATCTCACTAGCAGCAAATTATTTTTTCACTTTTTAAGAAGAGCAGGTTCACTTTAGCACTTGAGCACCCTTCATGAAATTTCTGACTCCGCCACTGAATACGCTTGTTGACTTGATTTTTTCTGTTCAGCTAATTTTTGAAGGTGGTGGTTTTGGAGCTTTTAGCAGCCAACAAAGTGGTGGTAGTGGCTTCTCTTCAATTCACTTTTATGTTATGAAGTTAGTTAATCCGTGTTAATAGTATTTGTGGATGAAGTCTGGTAATGGGACTTACTCAAAAGTAGGGATGATAGAATGGATACCCATATTCAAATAAATGGTGGTGCGGTAGAAGTAATAAAAAAATATTATATTTTTTTTTTAAAAAAAACAATTTTTTTTTTAATTTTTGAGGCGTCGAAGTAGTAAAAAACACGTGTGTTGCACGTATATCCTATCTAAATTTGCCACAAAATTTTACAAATTACCAATGTATTGAAAAATATTTTATAATGAAACATGAATATATGTTCATTTCTTGTCAAGAAAAATTAAAATGGAGAGTATATCTTCCCCAAATGAAAAGAAAGGTGAAAATATTTACTCTTATATAATGCTATAATTATAATGTCCAACTAATAGATGTATATTCTAATATGATACATACAAATTACCTGCAAAACAAAATTTGGAGAAAAGAGAAAGATGAAAAATGAAAAATGAAAAGATTTTGGTAGTAATCATAGGGTTAAAGCATAAATAAAGGTTACATCTTTGAATCCTACCAAATTAAAATGATGTATTATCAAAACTCTTTCGTAGTCATCATGAAACTACATATTCATCAAAATGTAAGAATTAATTACATCTTGCTAACTTACTTAGAATAACAAAATTAAAATCACTACTCAATTATCGATCTAAGCTAACTGAAAGAAATAATAGATAAGAATAAAAAAAGTATTGTTTCTAAATAAAGCATGAGTGCTCAAATCTGTCGTCATATTTTTGCAAAGGCCTCTCAGTCTAAATATGAGCAAAATAAATAGCATTTGGAATATGTTGGAGAAATAATTAAGTATAAGAATAGGAAATGTTGGACAAATAAATATATTAAATCTTTTAAGTTTCTTAGCATGATTCAATCACTGCATCCATTTTCTTTAATTATTTTCTATGACTTTAGTTTTACTATTTTAATGAATTTAGATTTACAATAGTGCACAAAACATACTTGCATGAAGGGTAAACGGTCATTTAATTAGATATTTTATAAAAAGTTTATTTAGTGTAGGGGTGTATATATATATATATATATTAACAGTCCAGATTCTCCTTTTAATATTTTATTCAAATAAATCTCTTCCCTAGTATAATATTGCAAACCCAAGAGCTAGATGATGAATATAATTTGTTTTGTTAAAAGTGTATATAACTTAATTATTTTTCCTAATCGAAGTTCACTTATTTATACTATATTAGTAGTGTCAAAAGTTTAATGCAATACTGATGAAAAGCAAAGTTTCGCTATAATCAAGTGTTCCACAAAAATCATTAGCTCTGATTCAAATTTTATATTTATGTTTAAAATATAATTTTTATATGTAAAATAATTTATATAAAATCTTGTAAGCAAAATAATTATTGTTTAAAATTCATAAATTAAAAATTATGAATCTGCCGTTTCTATCAATAATAATATAACTTTACTTTAGCGAGTTAGTTATCTTTTTTCTTCTCAAATAAGTAAATTATGAATTAACTACTTACCAACCAACACGTATAACTTAGGGGTGTTTGGTTTAAATATCGTAAAATGATTTTTTGCTAATTTTTATTAATAATTGAAAAGGATTTTATATATATGAACTCTTTAAATTTTACAAAGAAAAAATATTATTAATTTTTTGGAAGCTCTTCTTTAAACTATTGACCTCAATGACAATGTAATAAGTTTTTGAAATCCGCGCATTACTTAAATTAAAGTTAAATTATCTATAAAATTACTCAAATCTATCTCTATTTATCACCAAAACTCTACTTCTCACTATAAATACAGTACCCATTGACATTGAATCTCATAAAAAATCATTCATTTGCACTCTTTCTTTCTTGGTTTCTCATCTTTCTTCGAAGAAAAAGAAAAAATGTTGATGGTCTGGCATAAGATGAAGAAGGCGCTCTCACTTAAGCGTAAGGATAACAATTCCCAGAATGAGACATACCATTTCAATACACCAGCTATTCCTCTGTCGCCGTTTTCCTTGTCCCATTTACCCAGCCCCACTGCACGTTCATCCAAGGTTCGTTTTCATTTCTCCTCTCTTTTTATTTTTGTTTTACTTATTTTTCGTTTTCTCCCTTTTTAGTCTAAAATTCTCCATTCATGTTCCCCCTTTTACTTTCCGACAACATTTAATTGCTTCACCGCTAAGAGTGGCCGATGGCAACAAACCAACAAAAAAATATGCTCTTTTTATGTGAAATTTAATTCTTGTTCTTACTTAAGTACCCTTTATTTGTAGTTTTGATTAAGATGACAAATGAGGAGGGGCGGGGCGTGATAGTTGCGAAATAAATCCACCTAAAATTATAAAGACTTCAATCCACCCGCCCGCCCCCACCCCCACCCCCACCCCCATATAGCATGATTTGTTGTAAATCCTCCCCGCATAAATTGCAATTTTTAGAAAAATATTTATTTAAACTCATATAAATTGCAATCTGTTCTGCATAAATTTTATGAAAAAATATAATTTGAACCTACCCCGTCATGTTGCATCTCATTCCCTAGTTTTGATCTTAATTAGTTTTACTATTACTTTCAACGTATCGATGAGGGTATATATTGAATTATTATTTTTTACATTTTCATGGCATTGATTAGTGAACTAAAGAAATCTAATTCTACAATATAATATTGTCTTCCTTAATTTGCTTTTGACGCCTATTTTAAAAGCAACAGGGGTATCATTCTTTTGTGGCGAGATATATATAAAACATTGACCGTTGTGAGATTTTACCATACAAACGTTTTAAGTTGAATTTTGTAATCAATTAAAACACCTTTTTTAATTATTATTTTAAGTATTGAAGATGACCACTATCTTTCATTGCTTAGTATAATATTGTCTTCCTTAATTTGTTTTTAACACCCATTTTAAAGGTAACAAGGTTATCGTTGTTTTGAAGCAAGATATAAATGGTTGACCTTTGTTGGATTTTACCATAAAAACATTTTAAGTTGATTTTTGCAATCAATTAAAACATTTATTATTGAAAATGACCGAAATCTTTCATTTATTTATTTTATGAAAAAAACCACTACTTTTCAGAATTTAATAAGAAAAACTTTAATTACAGAATTTAAGAAGAAAACTTAAAGGATAATTTCAGAAATCTTCCTTTAAGTTTGACTCGATACACTGATCTCTCCGGTGATTTACAATATAATATTTATCTCCCTTATTTTGAGTTTTTTTTTAATTTATAATTATTTTTAACCATTTTAATTATTCAAAATAATTATAATTTTAATCAATATTATACATTTTTGGTTAATTAATTTTATTAGTACCTTTTCAGAACGCGAAATAAAAGAATCATTAACTAAAAGAAGAAAATATCATATATCTTGCTATGTAGTTGATGTACGCTCAAGCAGGTTCAAACACCATTTTCACAAAGAATAATAGATGTTAGGTAAATTGTACGATTATTTTTTTTAAAAATGAGATTAAGACCTAATGACTAATGAGATTATTTTACTATTAAATTTGTGCCTTGTTGCCATGTAAATTGTACGAATTTTGATTGAAGATTAGTGTGTTGCTTTTGTATTCAATTATATTGTTGTTGCAGGAAACATGTGTAATTTGCCTTGGGAGTATGAAAGCTGGGAAAGGTAAGGCCATATTTACTGCTGAATGCATGCATTCGTTTCACTTCAGCTGCATTGGCGAAAACGTTAAGCATGGGAACCTCCTTTGCCCCATTTGTAGATGCAAATGGAAGGAGATCCCTTTCCAATTTGCTACTGATGTTACTATAGTTCGTCGAATTCGGGTGCTTCATCGTGTTAACCGCTCTCGTCCTTTACCAACAGTATTTCCACCCCCTCCCCAGCACGTTCAATTTTCAGCTGTGGGCTCAAGCATTACAGACGTCATTGGCTATAATATAGGTTCGGGTGTTCAGCACTCAGGCCGCGGTTAGTACATTCAGATCAGTTTTGGTAGTGTTATTGGTGAGTTCTCATCTTTCGAGGACGATGTATATATTTCATTCAGTTGTTACTATTTCAGTTTTCAGACATTTAGAGTTAGCTAGGGGCTTGTCCTAGCAACTCATCTCAATAGAGGCTTTAAAACAGTCACATTAGCTCCAGCTTATTATTATTCAGATACTTGTTGTTTTGAGTTTAATAAAACTATTTCAGATTTAGCATTTGCATCGGTATTCAGTTCTATGTATTTATATCTTAGTGTCATGCTAGTCAATGGATTAGCTTGGGGTCTCGGGTAGTGATATAGTGGGAGCATGAATGGATCAAAATTGACACTCTTGAAGCAAACAATGTGTTTCAGTCATAGAGAACTTGGGGCATTGTGTATTGGTGGTCTCCTCACTGTTATAGCCCTTAATTGATTTCTATTATAAAAAGACTTAATTAGCTTTAAGAGAATGTTGCTACGTGTGATGATTCAGTTTTAATTGAATTTTATTGTGTTTGATTTCTACATTTAATTGAATTTTTTTTATCAAACTAATCCCAAAAAATGCAAAAAAGGAAAAGAAACAAAAGCTCAGAAAAAAGAGAAAATAGATAAATACAATTGAATGACATAAAGAGGTGTCACAACACCTTTTTTTAAATCCAACTATATATGTATAGATGGTGAGATTTAGGGAATAAATTAATATCATTGAAAAATATTAAGGAAAAGAGAATAATAGCATTAATGATAAATAAATTAAATATGACTATTGATAAAGAAAGAATTAAATATGACTATCTTTAATATTTAGGAGATCTTTGTATTTTAAAATTTGAAAAATGGCCAAAAAAATTACAAAAAGGAAAAATAAATTTCTAGCCCTTAGAAGCATGCCACATCAACATGTATAACATTCTCCTTTATATATATATAGATGTGGCTATCAAAAATAAGGGCAATTTAGGGTCAATAGGTTGACGTCAAGGATATTTTAGGTCATTTTTTGTATTTTTTATTGCAAAGTATAATCTCCAATGTAATGTTATAAAATCAACTTAATTTTTTTTTTCTTGAGATGTTTTTCTCAATAAATTATATAAAAATGAAAGTTGAGATATGCGATACTCTAATAATAATGAAGCATATGTGATGCAAGTACACATTAGATGAATCTCAATATGAAAAATGAAATATTAAAGAAAGTCAAGCAAAAAGAAGTCGATCTTATTAATTTCTTAATTTCGTGTATAACTATGTTGAAACATAATTTAAGTATTTTCCTAACTTTTATGCGTCACAAATATATTTTAATTATTTGAATTAAAAGTCAAGTTTTTTATACATAAACAAAGTGATGTAATTTATAATCAATTAAATTTAATGTTATTTTGGTTGAACTAATATTATTGTTATAAAATTTATTGAATTTAATAAGAAACTATGGTAATTGATTTACTGAAACTTTTCATATTTATTATTTATGTTTTTCATCTTTTTATTAGCAACGGTGTGGAAATTACAATATTTATCTTTCTAGCAATTTTTTTAACAAACAATATTAAGACCGTGACTTGATTAGTATTGTTTTCTTTTTATACAGTGGTTATTAGAAAATAGTCAATTAGCGACATCATTTATTCAAAAAATATATTTCATTCCGCACAAAGTACGGACGAGTACACTAGTTTAGTATAATTCAGAACTTTAAGTTTTGTTTTACATAGCATATAATTGAGAAAAATAGGAAAAAAGCCAAAAACAATTAATTGAATAAGAAGAAAAAAACATTGACGCTATTTGATATGCGGGGTTAAGATTTGATATCTTAAAATCAAGTTTGTGATAAAAAAAATTATATTGCGTTTGATTGATCACATAAATATATATCATCAATCAAACATAATCTAAATTTTATCCCAGAAATATTTCATCACCTTCATACCATCAATCAAATGCAATATAATTAAAGAGAGTTTGTTACGTTGGGAAGAGGCTCCTCTACAGTGATGATCTCTCCAGTTTCCCCCAGTGTTATTTCACATAGTTGACACGTGTCCATTTAATTTTTAATGGATCAGATTAATATTCTTGATCAAATATCATTAACCATGGTTATTAGTAATTCTCTCTCCTCTCATTCCTTTCTCAATAAGCAAAGAAACACTTCTTCCCCCTCAAAACTCTCCAAAAAACAGAGCAATCAAACAATTGGAGATTAAAAATACATCAATATTTTAATATTTTTACATTTACATATGAACAACTAGGGAGAGTCTCAAAAGAGAAAGACTAAAATGGAGTGATTAGCCCCAATTAAAGATTACAATTATAAATACCACAAGAAAAGAAGACCCAAAAAATAAATGGAGAATTTCATTAGAAAAAAAAATATATGAAAAAATATTTTCCTACCCATTATTCGTGCCCTTTCCAAATCCTTTAGTTGGCTTTTGCAGAAACTCCAAATTGAAAAAATTGATGTTACGAAGAAGACGACAAAATTTTGTGGATCACCATTGTGACCAAACCAAGCTTCAAAGAAGTAGTCTCATGGGTTGGATTTTTAAAATTTTATAACCCAAGTTCATCCTTTGAATTTTGTCTTCTTTTATCACGGTGTGAAAATAATGAAAAGAAAAAGCGATTTGTTGTTAACAAAGCAAATTCTTTGCTGATTGAGAAAAAAATTGTTGCAGAATTAAGTGAAAAAGAAAGAGATGAGAGAGGAGAGAGAAAGAGAAATAATAATAACCATGGTTAATGATATTTGACCATGATTTAAAAACTGCTTTATTTAAATAAATATGAATCATTAGATTTTAAAATTGACAGATATCATTAAATTAAATATGCACTGAACCAACTGGAGAGATTAGTGTACTGGAGAGGAGCCACTTCCGTTACGTTGTGCTTCCACTCCTAACATATGTGCTTTAATGTGTTGCAAGTTTGAATGATTTTTGCCCGGAGATGACCATAATGTTGATGATATACGTAACAGTTCATTTAAGGATTTAAAGTTGATGTTTGTGGACTCATCGGAGGTGAGTCTTTAATTACTATATTTTCTTCTTCAATTATTTTTTCTATTATATATAATCAAGAATATTTTTTAATATATTTTGAGCTATACAACAAATTATTGATCGTACGGAGAACTCAATCTTTTGACAATGTCGCTCATACAAATAAAAGAATCAGATAAAAGTATATATTCAACCACGGAGTTCAAATTACAATAGTAGTATTGGTCATTGGTGTTATTTTTCTTTTTTTATGTTTGTACTTTATAAAATATGGCAGAAATGGGTCATTAAAAGACGTGGATAAAGAACTCTTCGCTTGTTTCCACCTATGCCCTATTCTGATATAGAAAATATAGATTTAGATGATTGTACATGTCAGATATATTTATCCGACTTTGAATCAATGGAGAATATATATATTCTTCCTTGCATTCACTTGTACCACAGTGAGTGTATTTCAACTTGGAAGTGCAGGGAGATACGTGCCCAACATGTCGTCGCAACTATGACCATGTCTATAGACTATGGGTCGTGGATCAACTGTTTAAAATAGTGTTATTATTAGTGCAAATGTGTAATAAATACTCTACGTACTATATAGTGTATATGATTTGTAAAGTTGTAATTATACCATATAAGTGATACTTATTTATCAATTTTAATGTATTGACTTTATATTCATGTGCGTGCAATGTGCAAAAGAATAACGAAATAAAGGACTTTAAAGGATTTTCTTGAATAAAAAAGATTCCAAAGAATTACTAATAATGAAAGGTAATAACATAACATTTTTTTTGTTGTATGAGTTATAACTAGTTGCTTGTTAAATTATTCAAACTTCTTTTTCGTAGTACTACACTGAAAAGTAACAATAAAAAAAAAGAAAAGAGAAAAAGCCAAATAAAGAGAGATAAACGTTGGGGGTTGAATTTAAGAGAAAAATATAAAAAGAAATTTATTGTATTTGTATTTTGTATTTGTGCGTGATTTATACACAATTTTGTTAAGAAACCTATTCTATTTTGAATTATGAGATATTAATCATAAATTTTATTTTATTAGATTAGCGAGTAAAATATTTTTTTGTATTGCTATTACTTATGTGCATCATACATGCAATTATTGTACACAATTTTACTAAGTAACCTACAATATAATAGTATAATTTTTTATTATCAAAATTATTCTCTATTTTGAATTATGAGATATTTATTATAAATTTATTTTACTAGATTAGTTAAGACTAAGATAGTTTCTTTGTATTGTTATGTTCAAGTATTGTACACAATTTTACTAAGCAGCCTACAATGTCTCTTTTTGGGGATATATATAATAATAAAAAGAAGAATGAATAAACTTGTGTGTGATTCAACTTTTTCAAAAAGATGTTCTCTAAAATCATTAACAAAATTAAATTTAAACACCACCTATGTCATGGCTCAAAAATAGACGTGATGACACTCGTCTTATCCTACCAAGACAAGTCAATCTAAAACTCAACTAATACGATAAATGCGGAAGTAAAATAAGAAAAAGATACTAACACAATCTAATAATGCAGAAATCATTATTCACTCAAAATTAAATCTCAAAACCTTATTGTCACGTGTACAAGCCTCTAAAGTATTACAATTGATTCGAAAGAAAAATACAAGTCTCGAATGACATTGTTTCTAAAATAGAACAAGATTATAAATAAGGAGCAAGAAGGTCTGTTGAGATGACACACAACTACCTCACAAATCTCTATACGAAACATCAGACAAGAAGACAAGAGAGAGTAATCACGAAGAGCCGAGATCGTAACCTACACAAGTGTAGAAGCAAGAGGTGAGTACCAAATAACACGATACTCATCAAGTAAACTCCTTGTAATGACTTGATCGGTCATTTTTAGAATGTTTCGTGTATTTACCATTTTCCCCTCTCGATATCGACCTCGAGTCTTTTATGATTTGAGTTTTCAAAATTAGTTTTGAACTTGAGTTTAAAGTTGAAAAATGTGTAAGTTTTGAGTTTGAAAGACTAATATAGTTAAGAAAGAAATTTTTGATGTCTTTTAGAGTTTTGAGTGTGGGAATAAAATTTCATCGATTTCATCAGTCCCAAAATATGGGATTTGGTTTGTGAGAGTTGTTAGTTTCATATTTGGAGTCCTTTGAAGATTTGAGGTCCTAAGTTATGAAATTATGAAAATTTAGCCTTTGGATTTACTTTGATAAATATTCAGGGTTCAGATGCTCGGATCGGAATTCTAAAAATTTCGTTGGATTCGGGGGATGATTTTAGGCCTAGGTAAGATCTGAGTTAATTTTTGAGAGGTCCTAGCTTGTTTTAGTCTTTTTAGGTGTTGAGTTAGTTTCTTGTGGTTTTCACGAATGTCGGGTCAATGAGACCTCAGATTCGTGTTTCAACGGTTCCATTGAGTCTGAAACGTCAAGTATAATTGATTTGCATATGTGGTTTGTGTAAACGAGGTTCCAAATAAATTTCGTGGGTCCTTTCAATATTTTGACAGTTGGCTGTTTTTTCTGGTACTGGTGTGCTTCGCAATCGCGAGGATCGAGGAAACGAGACCCTGGTCACAAAAGTGAAGGCTCTCAGTTAGGCGAGGTTCGCTTAAGCAAATCTTGGGTCACGATCACGATGTTTCTGAAAGCGAACCCTGGTTCGCGAAAGCGAAGGTCCCCCACTTTCGCCGGGTTCATTTTTACGAATCCAAGGTTGATTTTGCGACATCAGAGAGGGATTGTCTAAAATATTTAGGGTTTAAGTCCCATTTTTTATTTTTGATCTTGGAAAATCCTTAGAGGTGATTTTTGAAGAATTTCTTATGCTAAATCATTTGGGTAAGCTTTTGTGATCCTAAAACTTCATTTCCTGTATTTTAACATCAAAATTTAGAATTTTGATTGGTAAATGACAAGGTTTTTCAAGAACTCAAGTTCGAAACTAAAATGGAGACTGTAAACTGATTTTGAGTCCTTTTTTCAAAATGGTTTTCACTAATGAGTTCCTAAAGTCTTGAGTATTATTTTTAAGTGTTGATTTAAGTGTCCACCGAATGTATCTTAATGAATAAAAAGGGATTGAAATGAAAAGGCTATGTGATGATCATGATGATGTGAATTACCTTGTTGTGACCCTTATTGATTGATTGATGAAATAGTTGATATCATGATTGTGGACTTGAATTGCATGAATAGTTGTCTTTTTCATGTGGTGTGATATTGCTTCTATGCATTGATTGTTGAACACCGTAATAAGACATGTGATGGTTATGATGCCGAGGTCATTTTTGGCAAGTATTATGATGTCGAGGTCATTTTCGACAAGTATTTATGATACCGAGGTCATTTCTAGCAAGTATTATGATGTCGAGGTCAGTTACGACAAGCGTTTGTGATGTCTAGCTAGGTCATTGCCGACTAGTGAATTGATATAAAGCTGATGGAAAATGGTTTCAACGAGAGATTGATTATTGTGATTTGATGCATTTTGATGCATGTGTGTGACTTACTTGTTAATTGTGATTGATGCACTTGTTACGTGTGATTGGTCTACTTGACATTGAGATTGGATTACTTGATTCTTATTGGTTATTGAATTGCGACTATTGTATTGTGATCATTGAGCCTTGTGAGTTGGGTATTGTAGAACTCCGTACTAAGCTTAGCACGAGTACCAAGATCCTTTTGGAAATTCTAAAACTGATTAGTAAATTGGGTATCACGATGAGAGATAATGGATAGGGGCACTCCATGCAACCTAACAATTTCCTTTTGATACAACTTAGCATAGTCCTTCGCCGAATAAGAAACCTTGACGAGAATATGAAATGAGCAGATGTTGTCATATGATCTACTATAACCCAAATCGAGTCGTGTTGTCGCCGAATATGGGGTAAACCAACAATGAAGTCCATATTCAAATCTTCCCCTTCTAATTAGGAATACTAATATCTTGAGAAAAATCTCCTATTTTTTATGCTCAACTTTCACTTGTTGATAACTAGGACTTAGCCACAAATTTTACAGTATCATTTTTCATGTCATTCCCCCAATCGACCTCCTGCAAGTCACGGTATAACTTGGTGGCTCCCGGATGAATGAAATATCAAGAACTATGTGCTTTTGATAAGATTTGTTGTCTCAAGTCGTCAACGTTAGGAACACACAACCGACATTGATATCGAAGCACACCATCTCCCCTTTGAGAGAAAGCCTCAACAGACTTTTTAAGTACCGCTTTCTCCAGTCTAACCAAAATCGGATCAACACAACTTTAACTTTTCAGAAGTAAGAATATTTTTTTTATATGTATTACTCCCTCTGTTCCTAATTACTTGTCCACTTTTGAATTGACACACATATTAAGAAAATAATTATTGACATAGTGAGTACACCATTTTACCCCTATTAATTATGAAATGGATGAATTAAAAATTTAAGATTTTCAAAAAGTTCTACCTTTTTCAAAATAATTAATTGAGTGTATAGTAGGTAAATTTTTTTTGTCCTTTCTTGATTTGTCAAAATGGACAAGTAATCAGGGACAACTATAAAAGGAAAACTAGACACGTAATTAGGGACAGAGGGAGTAGTAAATTAGTAAAATTAATAGATAATATGTGACAATTATTTTAATTCATGGACATTTATGAGTTGACAAAACATATACAATTTTCTGTAGTAAGATTTTTTTCGACATGGCTAAGTTAAATAATAGATAACGTGTGTCAATTTTTCAAATTCACAGACTTATTGGACAAAATTGTTCATAAATCATTTTTAAAACGTCCAATATAAAAAAAAAATCAAAGTAAGGATTAAATAATAAATTATTATTTTATTTTTAAAATGCTTTTTAAAAAAATAAAATCAACTATTTGTAATTATGTAAATTTGAAATTAAAATATTAAATTTATTTATTAAAGAATTACTTAAAATCAATGCAACATAACCACTTTATAATTTTTAGAATTTATATATGATAATAATTAAAAAAATGAATTATCTGAATCTGAAAAATAAAAATAAACATTGCAAAAAGTGAGTGTGATTATTAATTTTAAAATTAAAAAAAAAAAATGCTCCACCTTAGTTAGTGGAGAATTTTAAGGGACAACAATTTCAATTAGTCAAGAATTTTAAGGAATAATTTTGAATTTAAAATTAATATAAAATAAAAAAAATAAAAAAATTACAATAATAATAATAATAATAATATTTTCTTAGAAATGTTCCAAATGACAGCTACACAAAAAAATCTTTTTCCCTGTTTAACGTAGCAATATTTAATTATAAAATCCACCAAAAAAATTACGAAATATTAAAAATATACAAAAACTTTATATATTTTTTAATGTTTAATTTGTGTTGATCATAATTCTTATCTAATTGATGTTTGTTTGAATTTCAAATTGATGACAACTTCTTATAAACTGTTTATTAACTTCTCATCATGAATGACTTCTTACTGCATTACAATTACCATATAAATAAACTACCCCAATTTGTTTGACCTACACCGAATTTAAGAAAATAAAAAAAAAACTAAATCTTGTGATCTTAAATTAAAGATATTGTGTGCACAAGTAGGCACTTAAAATTATATAAAGTTGAACAAGTAGACACATAAATTCTATGTGACATAATACACATACGTTATAAATTGGCATGTAGGGTGAAAAAATAGGATACATACACATAGGTAATGTAAGACTGAATTTATAATGACAAGTTAAAAAGCGGAAATTTTATACCCCACGAGAGCCATTTGATTAAAGATGAAAAAACACTTATTCAGACACAAAATTGAAAAGAAATTAGTTGATTGATTATTAGGCGATGCTTTACATTGATGAGTAGGATTTGCTATAAGTTACGGTGATAGTTCAGACAAAATCAGTGACTTGTTGTGTAGAAAATCACCATCATATTCTACATTAAAATCCATTATCCAAAAATCAAACAAAAACAATGACAATATAGATGTAAGGCAATATTCTTCAACAAGAAATTGCTACCTAGTCAATCCCATGGAATCTTTCAAGGAAATTAAATTCAGTATATTCATTTTTCTGCACGTCATAGTCAATGAAAGAACCATCATGCTTTCTCCACAGTATGTTCCTATTCTCCTTAACAAATAGGAAGGTACCTGGGAAGCGTTTAAATACTTGTGTTCCTATTCTCCTTAACAAATAGTCAATAATTTGTGTTTAAAGATTAAATAACAAATTTGTAAAATCTGCATTGGTCACTGAAGAGCACAGTAATGGCAGAAATTCGAAAAGACTCAAAACCATTTTCATGATAAATACTTACTATTTATTTTAAATTAGAAATTGTTTTACGTTATTGTACATTTTTGTTAAGAGAATAGTTTAGTTATTAAATGATAAAAATGTGGTTCATTATTTGATGGGAAAATTGGTCTTTTAATTTTTAATTTTGAGGCTTCCCACTTGTTATATATATTAGAGAAAACACATAAAAAAAATCGCTAAACTTGGTCGGATAACTTACTTTAGCACTTAAACTATACATGCGTTTAAATACAATCCCCCTCCCCCACCCTTAACATTTTTTAAGTGAATTAAATGCAACCCTAAGGAATGACGTGACAAAGAGAGTGAGCTCACTCACCTAATAGCATGTGAAGGACTTAAAAAGGATTTTTTTTTTATTAAATCATACACATGTCATTTTTTTATAGGTCAATATATAATTATATTTTAAATATTATTTTCTTAATATATTAACTTTTATTAAGTTATATGAATTTTCCTATTGGCCCATAAAAATTTTAATTTTTTTCTCTTCATTTTACTGTCTTCCCCAATAAGCTTCTTCTCCATTGAAGCATCCTTTTTTCCTCCATCTTCATCTTCAACTCTATCAACTACTTCAGTTTCACCATCTCTTTAGTAATCTACAAAACCCAACACCAACATTTTATTATTGACGTCAATTTCACACCTATAAATTTTATCGATTTTTATCGGAGCTAAAAAAAACTTATTGATTCACCGAATAAGACGAAGAAAGGAAGAGAAACATGAGGTGTGGTGGAGCTCATTGGAAAATATGAAGAGGGAAAAAATGAACAGTTAAGAGCTAGAAATGGTGAAGAAGAAGGAGGAAGAAAGAAGTGAAGGGGGTGGGTGGGGGCTGGGTATGGGGGAAAATAAAAAGGGGGTGGGTGGGGTTGGGTATGGGGGAATAAAAATGGAGACACATTTTAAATTTTAATTTTAGAAATGCATTTGTAATTAATTACTTAGTGTAAATTAATTTTAAGAAGTGTTAAAGAAAAAATTGTGAAAATAATTAATAAAAAATAATAATTAATGATGTGGTGCTGACATGATTAAGTTGTGGCACTTACATGACTATGATGTGGCAAGTTAGAGTGGTATAATAATCTTAGGGTGATTTTTAATTCACTTCAAAGATATTAAGGGGGTTATTGAAACGCCCGTGTAATTTAAGTACTAAAAGTAAGTTATCCGACCAAGTTCAGGATTTTTTGTAATGTATTTTCTCTCTCTATATATATATAATATCAAAAGTTTAATGCAATACTAATGAGAAGCAAAGTTTCGTTATAATCAAGTGTTCCATAGAAATCATTAGCTTTGATTCAAATGTTATATTTATGTTCAAAATATATATTTAATACGTAAAATAATCTATATAAAATTTTGTAAGCAAAATAATTATAATTTAAATAGATAAATTAAAATTATGAATCTACCATTCTATCAATAATAATATAACTTAACTTTAGCGAGTTATTTATCTTTTTTCTTTTTAAATAAGTAAATAATGAATTAACTACTTACCAACCAACACATATAACTTAGGGAATGTTTGATTTAAATATCGTCAAATAATTTCTTGCTAGTTTTTATTAATAATTGAATACCAAGGATTTTATATATATGAACTCCTCATTTTTTACAAAAGAAAAAAATTAATTAATTTTTCGAATGCTCTTCTTTAAATTATTGACCTCAAAGACACTGTAATAAATTTTGAAATCCATGCATTACTTAAATTAATGTTAAATTATCTCTAAAATTATTTATCACCAAACTCCACTTCTCTCTATATATACAGAACCCATCAACATTGAATTTCATAAAAAATCAGAAAAAGAAAAAAAAAATGTTGATGGTCTGGCACAAACTGAAGAAGGCGCTCTCACTTAAGCGTAAGGATAACAATTTCCAGAACGAGACATACCATTCCAAATCACCTGCTATTCCTTCGTCGCCGTCCTCCTTGTCTCGTTTACCAAGCCCCACCACACGTTCATCCAAGGTCCGTTTTTATTTCTTCTCTCTTTTTATTTTTTGTTTTACTATTTTCCGTTTTCTCCCTTTTTTTCTAAAATTCTCCATCCCTGTTTCCCTTTTTACTTTCTGACAACATTTAAATTGCTTCACCACTAAGAGTGGCAGATGACAACAAACCAACAAAAAATTGTGTTGGTTCTAAGTGAAATTTAATTCTTGTTCTTACTTAAGTACCCTTTATTTGTAGTTTTGATTAAGATGGCAAATGAGGCGGGGCGGGATAGTTGCAGAGCAAATCCACCTAAAATTATAAAGACTTCAATCCACCCACCCGCCCCCACCGCCATATAGCGTGATTTGTTGTAAATCATCCCCGCATAAATTACAATTTTTTGAAAGTATTTATTTAAACTAATATAAATTGCAATCTGTTCTGCATAAATTTATGAAAAAATATAATTTGAACCTACCTTGTCTTGTCGCATCTTATTCCCTAGTTTTGATCATTATTAGTTTCAACGTATCGATGAGGGTATAGATTGAATTATTATTTTTTACATTTTACCTGGCATTGATTAGTAAACTAAAGAAATCCAATTCTACAATATAATATTGTCCTCTTTAATTTTCTTTTAACGCCATTATAAAAGCAATAGGGGTATCATTCTTTTGTGGCGAGATATATATAAAATGTTGACCGTGGTTGGATTTTACCATACAAACATTTTAAGTTGATTTTTGTATTCAATTAAAACACCTCTTTTTTAATTTCAAGTATTGAAAATGACAACTATCTTTCATTTATTTATTTTATAAAAAAAAGACCACTACAGTTTAAGAAGAAAAACTTTCAGGATAATTTCAGGAATCTTCCTTTAAATTTGACTCATATCTCTCCGTAATTTACAATATAATATTTATCTCCCACATTTTGAGGTTTTTTTTTTACCATAATTATTTTTTAAACTATTTTAATTGATTCAAAATAATTATAATTTGAATCAATAATATACATTTTTGGTTAATTAATTTTATTAGTACCTTTTGAGAAATAAAAGAATCATTAATAACTAAAAGAAGAAAATAACCTATACCTAGTTATGTAGTTGATGTGCGCTCAAGCTGGTTCAAACACCACTTTCACAAAGAAGAATAGATGCTATGTAAATTGTACGATTATTTTAAAAAATGAGATTAATTAGGACCTAATGAGATTATTTTACTTTCATATCTCTATTTGTGCCTTATTGCCATGTAAATTGTACGAATTTTGAGTGAAGATTAGGGATTGTGTTGCTTTTGTATTCAATTATAGTGTTGTTGCAGGGAACATGTGTGATTTGCCTTAGGAGTATGAAAGCTGAGAAAGGTAAGGCCATATTTTTTGCTGAATGCATGCATTCGTTTCACTTCAGCTGCATTGGCGAAAATGTTAAGCATGGGAACCTCCTTTGCCTCATTTGTAGATGCAAATAGAAGGAGATCCCTTTCCAATTTTCTACTGATGTTACTATAGTTCGTCGAATTCGGGTGCTTCATTGTGTTAACCGCTCTCGTCCTTTACCAACTATATTTCCACCCCCTCCCCAGCACGTCCAATTTTCAGATGCGGGCTCAAGCATTATAGACGTCATTGGCTATAATATAGGTTCAGATGTTCAGCACTCAGGCCGCGGTTAGTGCAACTTCAGATCGGCCTTGGTGGTTTTATTGGTGAGTCCTCATCATTCGAGGAAGACCTATATATTTCATTCAGTTGTTATTATATCAGTTTTCAGACATATAGAGTTAGCTAGGGGCTTGTCCTAGCAACTCATCTTAGTAGAGGCTTTCAGACAGTCACATTAGCTCCAGCTTATGTTTATTCAGTTACTTGTTGTTTTGAGTTTAATAAATCTATTTCAAATTTAGTTTCTGCATCCGTATTTCATTTCTATGTATGTATATCTTAGTGTCATGCTAGTTCATCAGTTAGCTTTGTATCACTTGTGGCGCTAAGAACCATATTACAACTACAGGGTAGTCTCGGGTTATGACATAGTGGGAGCATGAATGGATATAAAAAATTGACTCTCTTGAAGCAAACAATGTGCTTTGTCATAGAGAACTTGGGACTTCAGACGGGCTAGCTATGAATCGGTTGCCTTGTTCCATTCGTCCTTACATTGACAAAGGGCAGAGGTAGAGGTAGAGGATATGTCAACTTTCCTTGTTCATACTTTTGGGTTCGGTTCAGACCATGATTCTTCTTCTCTGTATGCTATATCTGATACCACATTTTCATTCATTAATTGAATCGTTTGTTACTGTTCAAGATGCCTTGCATTGGTCTTCTCAGTGTTGTAGCCCAGGAGCTTCAACTTAGCTTCCGTAAAGATTGTTTAAATTTATTTTCTTTTGTTTGTTTTACTATTGAAGCAAGAATCAACAACTAAACCAAGAACAGTCCAATAGATTGGAATTTTTTTTGTTTCCGACGTGAAAGGTTGGTGATCATTGATATATGGATCATTGGTACACAGTAAGACGTGATTTTTGACTCCCCAATCCTTAGCTAAAATGTGGTAATTGCACATAATGAGTTTTGTCCGACTTCTCAGGTCATGATGACATTTACTATATAACCCCCAGTAAGTAAGACAACATGTAACCTGAAACAAGTAATGGGTATTGTGAAAAATTAAAGTTGATTTTTTGGAGGTACAAAAAATATCTTAGATATTTATTAAAACTTTCTAGAATTTGGTAGAGTAAATATCTTTGATATTTATACTTAAGAAAAATCTAGATGTTCTAGATAATTAGATATTTATAGTAAAGTATAGAATAATCTAAATTCTTGTTAGATAGTTAGAAGATAAGGTCATCTAGGTTTTTCTTGTAGATCTATCTAGAATAATTTCTAGAAGCATTCCCTACACTAGTATAAATAGGGATGGTCATAGTCATTTGTAAGCAACCAAATTAAGCCAAGAATAAACCCAAGAACAACTCAAATAAAAGAGTTTTCTTCTATAAACAAGTTCTCCTTTCTAGCTTCCTCTTCCTTAGTTGAATCTTCCGATCTTAGTTAACGATCTTGGGCTAGCAGAGGATTCTCCGGTTATACTTTTCTTCTGCTATTCTCTACAAGTAAAAGGGTAGAAACAAAGCAAGAATCATCACTTGAATATAAATAACAATAGAATAAATATAAGACAAAAGATTCAACCCATAGCCTGAAAGCCTCAATTACTGAGCTACTACAAAAAGAGTACAAGTCCCAAAAGTGGACCAAAAATATACAGACTTGTCTCAAATCACAAAAGACTAGCCAAATAGTATAGAAGGAGACATGTACGATTCATTTGTGTTGTCCTCCTTGTCCCATTTCCCATCCCCACCACACGATTCATTTATGTCGTCCTACTAGAAATTGCTACCTAGTCAATCCCACGGAATCTTTAAGGAAACTAAACTTTCCACGTACAACGTCTTACGTGGCCCAAAAGACGGAACTTGTGTCGACTTAAATTCAGTATATTCATTTTTCCGCATGTCATACTCAATAAAAGAACCATCCTGCTTTCTCCACAGTATGTTCCCATTCTCCTTAACAAATAGGAAGGTACCTACTGGGAAGGGTTTACATATAGGTGGCATTCTAATGAGTGAGAGTAAAGTAGGAAACTTATTGATACAATTCCACCTATCTTTCTCCAAAAAAGGAAGAATTTACGCTCTTTCAAGTTCAAGAAAGAGATTTAAGTCCTTTATGGCTCTTTCAACCCGCCAAAATGGAAGGCTTTGCACTGTACCCAACTGGAGAATCTCCTTTAGGTGCAAAGCGTAAGTCCTTTCACTAAGCGCTTCTCCCATTGGGGAGAAGATGAGCCCCCCTGATCTGGTGCCTCTTCGCAAGAAGAGACTCAACCGAATAGTCCCGTCCCACAAGTGCATCTTGAATATGTTTTTCAGCGACCAAATCAAAATTTCCTCGTCAACAGTTGTGAAAACACAGACACCATAACCCAATGCATGTAATGTCGGCTGCTTCCCACATGTACTTGGCACTATCGTTACAGTAAATGTTTCGTCTACTAGATGGAAAGATATAATCGTTCTGTTGTATGACATCCTGTACGTGAATGACAACGTTTAATGAAACTTGATTATTGTATAGGTACGTGCAAGAATCAGGGGAAACAGGAAAGTTAGTATTATGAATTGTCCTTCAACATTGATTTTTAATTGAGTATACTTCAACAATATCAACAACATCAACGTAATCGGTTTATCAAGTAAGGTACACATATAACCTTGTAATCTTCGGCCACAAAATCATAGGCAAAACCAAATATTGGAGATGTACTCGAACAACGATTTCTCTTTTGAGTGAGAAGAGAATTTGGAATGAGTTTGTATTTTCCAACTACATGATTGAATAATGTCATACTATAGCCAGGATCGTATGACGTCACAAAGACCAAACCATTGCATGAAAACACTTCTAAATAAAAATAGTTACTAAAGAATTCTGGGATATTCAGATACACAACTTTTAAATCAGCATTAATTGGTGCTTCTGTATTCCTGTACGTAGAGATGGAATAAAATTAACCAAGACAATTTTTCGACGACTAATGTCGACAGATGATTTATGTAGATGTGACTTGATGAAGTTGGCGTCATCGATACAACAATGCCATAATTTGCAGCAACTTTTGAATCGTGAAAGAGATTTCACAGAAAGCTTTAAGAAGATGGGGTTGATAATATCTCCGGGCAAATGTGGGATGCCGTCCATGTTGCTGATACGTTTTTTTTTAGTTTCTACTTTAATGATGCGCCTGATACAACTCAAACCTAATTCAACTCTCCAAATAGTATAAGGTAAGTTGGACTCTACAATCAACCTTTATTATTGTACCCAAATTATATAAAAAAATATTAAGTATTCCAAATTATGAGCTTGTTTACCAAAAACAAAAATTATTTTCCATTCCTCGGTTACGCTTATTTTACTTCATCAATATTATTGAAGTAATATAATAAAATTGACTAGTTGATCCATTGTTCATTTTGAGAGCAAGAAACTCTTCTAAACAGTTAATTAACGTAATAAAATTATGAACGACTAATGTTTATGCTGACATTTTCTTTCAATTGAGAA
The DNA here is from genome assembly GCA_029582685.1 of Solanum piurae. Classification (NCBI taxonomy): domain Eukaryota; kingdom Viridiplantae; phylum Streptophyta; class Magnoliopsida; order Solanales; family Solanaceae; genus Solanum; species Solanum piurae. Next base: position 31,045 of record JAJOOO010003625.1, read on the forward strand.
AGATTAAATTATAGTTTCTCATTCAATCACAGCATCCATTTTCTTTAATTATTTTCTATGACTTTAGTTTTACTATTTTAATTAATTTAGATTTACAATTGTGCACAAAACATACTTGCATGAAGAGTAAAACGGTCCAGATTCTCTTTTTAATATTTTATTGAAATAAATCTCTTCCCTATAGTATAATATTGTAAACCCAAAGAGCTAGATGATGAATATAATTTGTTTTGATAAAAAGTGTATATAACTTTAATTAATTTTCCTAATCAAAGTTTACGTATTTATACTATACTAATTTTTCGAAACATGCGTTGCACGTTTATGCCTTATCATTGTTAGAATACTTTTATATTATTTAAAAGAGATAAGTTTCAAAAACACACCTAAATTATACCATTTTTTTGAGTTTCATACCTACACTATTGAGAGTGTGAGTTTCATACCTAAACTATCAATTTTTAGTTTGAGAAATACACCTCTCTCTTTTATACCACTCTCATCATGGTGTGTGTAATACACTCTCTCTTTTATTTTAAAAAATTGTCACATGGACAAAACATTCAACCTTGACAAAAATTAAATAAATTATTAGTATTAGTTAAAATTTAAAAATTATTATCCAAAAAAATAATATTTCTTTTATAAAATAATATGTAAAATATTTTTCTTATCCCACACCATCACTTCCTCTCACCCCCACCCCCACCCCCAACCATTTTTTTAAGTTTTTTTTTTTGGTTAAATATCTTTTATAAAGAATTTAATTTTTTTTACTTCATCCCCCCCAAATACTAATTTACATATTATTATTTTTTTTTAAAAAAAAAAAATGTACCCACCCCACCTAACCCTCCGCTTTCAATTTTTTTCTCATTTTTTGTTAGATATATACATATCGAAAATATTTTTTACTTGCCGCCGTAAGACATTTTTAATTTTTTTACTTATTTATGTTATATTCGGTACACTAGTAGATTTTTTTTTTCTAAAAATATATGTACGTACATACCTAACACTAAAATGAAAAAAATAAAATAAAATTAGGAGCGGAGGGTTTAAATAGGATGGGGTAGATTTTTTTTTATAAAATAAAATAAAATAATATCAATTTTTTTTTGGGGGTGGGGGGAATAAGTGGGTGGTTTTTTTGGGAGGAGGGGGGTGAAGTATGAATTTAAAAAAATATATTTTATATAAGAATTTTTTAAAAAAAGGATGGGGAATTGTGGGGGAGGGAGGGTTACGCGGAGGAGGTGGTGGAGTGGGGTAAGAAAAATAATTTAATTTTTTTTAAAATAATTTATATTTTTTTATGGATAGTAATACTTTAATCTTTAATTTTTAATTAATATTAATAGTTTATTATTTAATTTTATTCAAGGTGGAATATTTTATCCATGTGGAATGCCATTTGTCAAGGGTTTTTTCAAATAAAGAGAGAGTGTATTACACACACCACTGAGGTGTGTTTCTCAAACTAAAAAGTGATAGTTTAGGTATGAAACTCACACTCTCAATACTTTAGGTATGAAACTCAAAAAAATGGGATAGTTTAGGTGTGTTTTTGACATTTATCTCTATTTAAAAAGTTAAAAAATCAAGATTCTTCAAATAACTAAAAAATAAAAATATATGCAGATTCTCATCATATACAAATTTTCAATGCAATGATCTTTTTCTCCTAAAAATAACAACCTTATGAGAGTTATTATTAATTGCATCAGAAGAAAAATGTAGTATAGAGGAAGACAATTTGGAATAGGGAAATTATAAACATTTTTGTCAATAAAGCATTATTTGTTTCATGAATTGCTGACTAAAACAAGAGAAAAGGAAAATAAAAGTACAAGCCTTAGGTAAATTCTTATTTGATTCGTCAAAATTTATCAAGTGAAATCCCTTTCTTCATTTTATCTTCCAATCTAGCCACTCAAGTTTCATTTCAGTTTTATTTTACATCTTAATATTCAAGTAATATTTACATAACTGATGGATCAGTTATAGACTTTTGGGCTTCTTCAATAAATTAACTATGGATATGAAATATTTGTACAACATTATAGTAAATACTGATGGTAGTAAATATTTAAGGAATAATTTGTGTTTAAAGATTAAATAACAATTTTGTAAAATCTGCATTGGTCACTGAAGAGCACAGTAATGGCAGAAATTCGAAAAGACTCAACCATTTTCATGATAAATACTTACTATTGATTTTAAATTATAAATTGTTTTACGTTATTGTACATTTTTGTCAAGAGAATAGTTTAGTTATTAAATGATAAAAATGTGGTTCATTATTTGATGGGCAAATTGGTCTTTCAACTTTTAATTTTGAGGCTTCCCACTTATTATATATATTAGAGAAAACACATAACCCCCCCCCCAAAAAAAAAACTTGGTCGGATAACTTACTTTAACACTTAAACTATACGGGCATTTAAATACTCCCCTTAACATTTTTTAAGTGAATTAAATGCAACCCTAAAGGATGATGTGACAAAGAGAGTGAGTTCACTCACCTAATAACATGTGAAGGAGTTAAAAAAGGATTTTTTTTTTATAAATCATACACATGTCATTTTTTTATAGGTCAATATATAATTATATTTTAAATATTATTTTCTTAATATATTAACTTTTATTAAACTATATGAAATTTTCTATTAGCCCATAAAACTTTTAATTTTTTTCTCTTCATTTTATTGTCTTCCCCAATAAGCTTCTTCTCCGTTGAAGCATCCTTTTTCCCTCCATCTTCATCTTCAACTCTATCAACTACTTCAGTTTCACCATCTCTTTAGTAATCCACAAAACTCAACACCAACATCTTACTATTGACGTCAATTTCACACCTATAATTTTTTTTGATTTTCATCAGAACTAAAAAAACTTGTTGGTTCACCGAATAAGACGAAGAAAGGAAGAGAAACATGAGGTGTGGTGGAGCTCATTGAAAAATATGAAGAGGAAAAAAATGAACAGTTAAGAGCTAGAAATGGTGAAGAAGGAAGAAGAAAGAAGTGAAGGGGGGTGGGTGGGGGTTAGGTATGGGGGGAAATAAAAAGGGGGTGGGTGGGGGTGGGTATGGGGGAATAAAAATGGAGACACATTTTAAATTTTAATTTTAGAAAATGCATTTGTAATTAATTACTTAGTGAAAATTAATTTTAAGAAGTGTTAAAGAAAAAAATGTGAAAATAATTAATAAATTTTTTTAATTAATGACGTGGTGCTGACATGACTATGTTGTGACACTTACATGACTATGTTGTGGCAGTTACATGGCTATGATGTGGCAAGTGAGAGTGATATAATAATCTCAGGGTTGGTTTTAATTCACTTCAAAGATGTTAAGGGAGGTATTTAACCGCCCGTGTAACTTAAGTACTAAAGTAAGTTATCCGATCAAGTTCAGAGTTTTTTTATGGTAATATATACACATATATATATATATGATTATTAGTGTCAAAAGTTTAATGCAATACTAATGAGAAGCAAAGTTTCGTTATAATCAAGTGTTCCATAGAAATCATTAGCTCTGATTCAAATGTTATATTTATGTTCAAAATATATATTTAATATGTAAAATAATCTATATAAAATTTTGTAAGCAAAATAATTATAGTTTAAATAGACAAATTAAAATTATGAATCTACCATTCTATCAACGGAAAAGGGTCAAAATTGCCCCTGAACTATGCGAAATAGACACTTATACCTTTCATTACATTTTGCGATCAAAAATACCCCCGCCGTTATCCCAGGAGACCACAAATACCCTCAAGAGTTAACACCCCAAATTTTTAGTGATGTTGCAAGCCAAATGGGACTAATCCCTCCACCTAAGCATTGCCAACTAAGATTCACTACAAAAGAACTTGACCTTTAGTGGCGACAAAGTCGCCACAAAATCACAAAATATTGCCACTAAAGGTTATGAGTGATTTTTAGTGGCGACTAAGGCTCCAACAACCATTCGCTAATAAAACCTATTTTTTCAACAAAAACATATGATAATTAATTTTCGATTGCAACCTAATTTTCTATAATAAATAACTTGCAATATCAATATTAAAAACATCCAATATTATTACGAAAAATCATCAAAATTACTTCTCGATTCAAATCTCTTACTATATAATGAATCATTGTACATTTTATACATTTACATATGACATAAAAATAAAACATACAATGTCTTCAAACTCCTACTTAATCGATATCATTTTTGGTTTTTTAAAAACAATGAAGAAAAAAATACAAAATTAGAATTTAATGTTAAAAAGTTTTAGTGACGATTTTCTGGGCTTTTGTGGCGACTGTTGTCGCCGCTAAAGGTCTAGTTCTATTGTAGTGAATCCTAGTTGGCAACACTTAGGTGGAAGGATTAGTCCCACGTGGCTTGCCACGTCAATAAAAATTTGGGGAGTTAACTCTTGAGGGTATTTGTGGTCTTCTAGGATAACAGCAAGGGCATTTTTGATCCCAAAATGTAACGAAGGGTAAGAGTGATCTATTTCACATAGTTCAGGGGCAATTTTTACCCTTTTCCGTTCTATCAATAATAATATAACTTAATTTTAGCGAGTTATTTATCATTTTTCTTTTCAAATTAGTAAATAATGATTTAACTACTTACCAACCAACACATATAACTTAGGGAATGTTTGGTTTAAATATCGTAAAATAATTTCTTGCTAGTTTTTTATTAATAATTGAATACCAAGAATTTTATTTATATATGAACTCCTAATTTTTACAAAAGAAAAAAATTAATTAATTTTTCGAATGCTCTTCTTTAAATTATTGACTTCAAACACATTGTAATAAATTTTGAAATCTGTGCATTACTTAAATTAATGATAATTATCTCTAAAATTACTCAATCCTATCTGTATTTATCACCAAACTCCACTTCTCATTATATATACAAAACCAATCGACATTGAATCTCACAAAAAATCATTCATTTGCACTATTTCTTTATTTGCTTCTCATCTTTCTCCGAAGAAAAAAGAATGTTGATGGTCTGGCACAAACTGAAGAAGGCGCTCTCACTTAAGCGTAAGGATAACAATTCCCAGAATGAGACATACCATTTCAACTCACCAGCTATTCCTCTGTCGCCATCCTCCTTGTCCCGTTTACCCAGCCCCACTGCACGTTCATTCGAGGTCCGTTTTCATTTCTCCTCTCTTTTTATTTTTTGTTTTACTATTTTTTCGTTTTCTCCCTTTTTAGTCTAAAATTCTCCATCCATGTTTCCCTTTTTACTTTCCGACAACACTTAAATTGCTTCACCACTAAGAGTGCCAAATGACAACAAACCAACAAAAAATTGTGCTCTTTCTAAGTGAAATTTAATTCTTGTTCTTACTTAAGTACCCTTTATTTGTAGTTTTGATTAAGATGGCAAATGAGGCGGGGCAGGGCGTGATAGTTGCAGAGTAAATCCACCTAAAATTATAAAGACTTCAATCCAACCACCCGCCCCCCACCCCCATATAGCGTGATTTGTTGTAAATCCTCCTCATATAAATTACAATTTTTAGAAAAATATTTATTTAAACTCATATAAATTGCAATCTATTCTGCATAAATTTATGAAAAAATATAATTTGAACCTACCCATCTTATCGCATTTCATTCCCTAGTTTGGTCTTAATTAGTTTTACTATTAATTTCAATGCATCGATGAGGGTATATATTGAATTATTATATTTTTACATTTTCTCGTCATCGATTAGTGAACTAAAGAAATTCAATTTTACAATATATTATTGTCTTCCTTAATTTGCTTTTAATGCCCATTTTAAAAGCAACAGGGGTATTATTCTTTTGTGGCGAGATATATATAAAACGTTGACCGTTGTTGGATTTTACCATACAAACGTTTTAAGTTGATTTTTGTAATCAATTAAACACCTTTTTTTAATTATTATTTTAAGTATTGAAAATGACCACTATCTTTTATTGATTAGTATAATATTGTCTTCCTTAATTTGCTTTTAACACCCATTTTAAAGGTAACAAGGTTATCATTCTTTTAAAGCAAGATATAAATGGTTGACCTTTGTTGGATTTTACCATACAAACATTTTAAGTTGATTTTTGCAATCAATTAAAACATTTATTATTGAAAATCATGACCACAATCTTTCATTTATTTATTTTATAAAAAAGACCACTACTTTTCAGAATTTAAGAAGAAAATCTTTAATTACGGAATTTAAGAAGAAAAACTTTAAGGATAATTTCAGAAATCTTCCTTTAAGTTTGACTCAATACACTGATCTCTCCGGTGATTTACAATATAATATTTATCACCCTTATTTTGAGTTTATTTTTTATTTATAATTATTTTTAACCATTTTAATCATTCAAAATAATTATAATTTTAATCAATATTATACATTTTTGGTTAATTAATTTTATTAGTACCTTTTCAGAAATAAAAGAATATTCATTAACTAAAAGAAGAAAATATCTTATATCTTGTTAAGTAGTTGATGTGCACTCAAGAAGGTTTAAACACCATTTTCACAAAGAATAATAGATGTTAGGTAAATTGTACGATTATTTTAAAAAAAATGAGATTAAGACCTAATGAAATTATTTTACTTTTAAATTTGTGCCTTGTTGCCATATAAATTGTACGAATTTTGATCGAAGATTAGTGTGTTGCTTTTGTATTCAATTATATTGTTGTTGCAGGAAACATGTGTAATTTGCCTTGGGAGTATGAAAGATGGGAAAGGTAAGGCCATATTTACTGCTGAATGCATGCATTCTTTTCACTTCAGCTGCATTGGTGAAAATGTTAAGCATGGGAACCTCCTTTGCCCCATCTGTAGATGCAAATGGAAGGAGATCCCTTTCCAATTTGCTATTGATGTTACTACAGTGCATCGAATTCGGGTGCTTCGTCCTGTTAATGGCTCTCGTCCTTCACCAACAGTTTCTCCATCCCCTGCCCGGCACGTCCAATTTTCAGATGGGGGCTCAAGCGATATAAACTTCATTGGCTATGATATAGGTTCAGATGTTCAGCACTCAGGCCGCGGTTAGTACGACTTCAGATCGGCTCGATAGTGTTATTGGTGAGTTCTCATCTTTCGAGGACGATCTATATATTTCATCCAGTTGTTACTATTTCAGTTTTCAGACATTTAGAGTTAGCTAGGGGCTTGTCTTAGCAACTCATCTCAGTAGAGGCTTTAAAACAGTCACATTAGCTCCAACTTATGTTTATTCAGATACTTGTTGTTTTGAGTTTAATAAACCTATTTCAGATTTAGTTTCTGCATCCGTATTCAGTTCTATGTATGTATATCTTAGTGTCATGCTAGTCTATCAGTTAGCTTGGGGTCACTTGTAGCGCTAAGCACCTTATTACGACTACAAGGGTAGTCTCGGGTTGTGACATAGTGAGAGCATGAATGGGTAAAAATTGACTCTCTTGAAGCAAATAATGTGCTTTGTCATAGAGAACTTGGGGCCTTCAGACCGGCTAGTTATGAATCAGTTTCCTTGGTCCATTCTTCCTTACATTGACAAAGGGCAGAGGTAGAGGCAGAGGATATGTCAAGTTTCCCTATTCATACTTTTGGGTTCGGTTCAGACCATGATTCTTCTACTCTGTATGCTATTTCTGATGCATCAAGAGGCACATTTTCATTCATTGAATCATTTGTTACTGTAGGCTCATCACATTTATGAACTAATCTTTAGCTAAAAGTTTTGCAATTGCACATAATGCGTTGCTTTTGCTGATTCTACTCCATTTTTGCAAATGTCAGCCTGGTTTCCCTTATTGCAACGGTGGCCCTTGTGGTCGCAAGTGAGACACACCAGAACTTGAAAGATTAGTATCTAAAAGGCAAAAATGGTGTCGAAACATCACCGAACCCCTAGTTTTATCCTCTTAAACTATGTCAAAAAGTTCTGAAATACTTAGGCAATATATATGAATTTTCACCTAGAACTTGATTTTGGCACGCAATAACTCCAAAAGAGAGATTTGATTGTCCTGTCAAATTTGTGTTTTATGATTAAATCTGTCACAACCCGATTCTCAGGTCATGATGACACCTACTATAACTCTCAAGTAAGTAAGACAACTTGTAACCCGAAACAATAAGTAATGGGTATAAGGGTAGAAACAAAGCAAGACCAATCACTTGAACAAAAATAACAAGAGAATAAGGTGAAAGTTTTTATATATATATATAGAGAGAGAGAGAGACTTAAAGTCACAATTAAAACAAAAGGTCCAACCTAGAAACTGGAAGTCACAATTACAGAGCTACTACAAAAAGACTACAAGTCTCAAAAGTGGATCAAAAATATACAGACTTGTCTCAAATTACAAAAGACTAGCCAAATAGTATAGAAGGAGACATGTATGATTCAAGGTGCCATAAGCTCACCCCCACCTCCGGATACTGCAACTACTAGCTCGAACTCAAATCTAATAGCTGGTGCTCGGACCTACATCACAAAATAGGTGTAGAGTGTAGCACGAGTACCATAACAAAAAGTACTCAATAGGTATCGTAGGCCGACTGAGCAAGAAAAGTAAAAATAATATGAAAAGAGGAAATAAAACACAACAAAGGTCAAATGAGTGAAAATCTATTAGGAATACACACGAGTGTAGAAACGGACTGAAATGAAGCAAGTATCTAACTAACTCAAACCCAACTTGTCATGCCCCGAGCCTACACCCTGGGCGCGATGGGCACTCGAGAAACATTGTTGACCCCAAGCAAATCTTTGGCCTGGCTTAACTCTCGGTGGAAGGCTTACTCATAAATAAGATGAACTCAAAAGCACAACTTTACTCAATGTCTCAAGAAAATTCTTAGAATATTTTAGAAACAAAACATTCAACTAACCAAAGAGGCAGCTCAAGTCTCAACATAAACAACTGAAAATGAAAATACTCATGATCTACTGTCTATCTACTATTAAGAGTCTTATACTATGAGGGATGTCAGGACAAGACCCCCGATCATCCTAACAAACTGAAATAACTGAAGATAAATAAGGGATCCTCCGGAAGCAAGGAGGCTCACCAAACAACTCTGGAACTCAATTGGATCAACGAAGAGTTGATTGATGATCCTAGTTACCTGTATCTGTATCATAAAAGATGCAAGCCAAATGGTGTTAGTACATGGAATGTACGAGCATGCAAGGGGAAATCTAAACAAGACATAAGCTTGAATTGTAACTGAAGAAACAACTTACCTCGTCTCAACTCAACTAAGGGATGCTCAACTTACTCAACTCATTTCAATATAAAGCAGTAGTAAAGATGCATTATAAATAAAATCTTTTAAAACAGTAGACAATAACTCAATGTATTATCAAATACAATATAACTCAGTTTGTATGCAAGAACACAAAATAAGTATGTTTGTAAATAAAAATACAAAATAACTCTATTTGTAAATAAGAATAAAAAATAACTCTGTTTGTTTATAAGATTACAAAATAACTCTGTGTGGGAGATTCTCTAACCGACAACCATCACTATGAGCTATGTGATGATACAACGTCTCGACCATGCTACCAGAACTGTCATATACTTTGCCGGGGTATAGGACCTACTAACTAAGTGGATACACTAGTATATGCTTAAAGAAATAAGGAATCATCTAAAAAGTATGACCCTTTATACCCATGTTGGCTACATGTTTATGAGGACTTTGAGTTACCTGAACTCGTCCCCATATCGGTGCTCAATACTACTCCCAAAATATAACTTAGCTCATATGTTTAAAAAACATAAATCTTTCTCTGGTTTGAGATTATTACTCAAAAGGTTTCTCTTAAAAGAGATATACAGTACTCAAAACTGCTCAAGAACTCTTTTCAAAATCGGTGTTTCCTTTCATCTTAAATGTGAAAACATTTACTCTTGGGAATGCTTAGTTCTCATATATTATTTTAAAGAAAATGAACTCAACTCTACTCATCCTCAAACTCAAGTGCTCAAGTCATGATAAAACAAATTTAAAATGATTGTAAAAGACTTCTCAAAATGACTCTAAATTAAAGAACTCTCAAAACTTGACTCGTAACTCTACCTTTGTAACACCTTGGGTTCGAGCTAGAGAAAATTTGCCATTTTTCAGGACTTCATGATGCCATCCATGAAGGCCAACCACGGCTTATGGGTTGAACCACAGACCGTAGGTGGGTCCGTGGGTTGGCCACCCAAAAGTTGGCAGAGGCAGGAACCACGGCCTGACCAACAGGCCGTCGGTCAGACCACAGTCCGTGGTCCAGGAGTCCGTAGGTCGAGCCAAAATTCTCTGAAGTTAGCGACGCTCGTGCAGGATGGACCGTAGGCCAGTCCACGAGCCATCGTTCAGCCTCTGTGGGTCAGGGTCTGGCAGTTAAGTTTAGGGGTAGTTGGGTCTTTTCCTAATTATTTTATTCTTATACTATGTTGTTTTACCTAAGTCTAAGACTCCTATATAAGCATTTTCAACCCCCAAATTAGCTCATTCAATTCATTCTTCCAAAAGCACAAAAGAAGAACTTTTCAAATATTTATATCTCTAAAACTTGAAGAAAAAGAAAAAGGATTCAACCTAGGGTTTCAAAGCAAGTCTCAATTCCTCCATTGAAGATAAGCATTTGGACTTGAGGTATGGTATTTTTCATTCATGGATTCCTTCCATCCATGGAGTTCCCAAATTCTCATATTTTCAAAGGTAGAAATCCCCAATTAAGTTAAGGTTTTCTTCAATTGTCATGGGTTCTTTGATTATTGATCTAAATGATTGAATTATGTTTTAATATGCATGAATTGATGAAATACAATGATTTTATGATGATTTTCCTATGAACCCGTGTAAACCCCATGTTTTCCAATTTTGATCATATTATTTGGGTTGTTGATTATGAAAGAGAAGTTTTATGAACTAAAGCATAAAGTGATAGAATCCTTGATTTCTTGATGTGGTGATTGAAAGTAGGCTTTGAACCTTGAAAGGGTAAAGTATGAGTTTATGCATGTTCTTATGAAACTTATGTAAATGTTTAAGGATATTTTGAGAGTAAAGTATGAATGATGATGTTGTTGAAAATATATTCTCATAAACACATAAAAACATGATTGTGAAAGGTTTTCTCACATAATAAGGATTCTAAGGTTGAAAGGTTTTCTCACCTAATTGAATCAAAGATAAGGAGCAATCCTAATGAAACTTAGCTTGGATTGGCAAGATGATATGCCCTTCCATGGATCATGAGAACAAGTAAGAAATGACTATTCCGTGGGAATTATGCTTAGCACCGAGAGGATATTGAGATGGAAGCTCTCCCGTTAGTAGAGGTCGGGTTTATAGAAGCAATCTTTTTATCCCTTACCTATGTGGCCCCATAGGATGATTGTCTAGATAGACATTAGCTAGTGGATCCACTTAAGCTAAAATTTCATGGTCCTTACCTTGGCAAGTAGGACAACCCTTTTTGGTGTGGGAGACACCAGGGATAATGTTATAGCTCACATGGTCTCTATGTCAGTTAAGGCTCGTTCTCACATTAATAATGAACTAAGGTTACTTAAGGAGTATCTCATATGTGTTCAATGGTTTTAAAGATGATTATCTTGCATTGACCATGTTTTATGAAGTATATTTTTCTAACCTTCTTTTATCATGTTCTAGCTTGGTCAATTGCATGATCATGAAATGTCCCGTTTTAGCATGATTTAAATGCTTTATGCATGACTATCATACTTGGTACATTGTTTTGTACTAACACACACTCTTGCCTACATTTCCCCCAAATATAGGGTCCGATATTCAAGGTTCTCAATTTCGTGGCTAGAGGTTGGCATGGTTGATTTCTTGAGTTTGGTGAGTCCTCATGCATTCGAGGACGGAGTCATATTGTTTTCAGTTTCTATCTTACATTTCAGTTTTTGGACATGATGTATGGGCTTGTCCCAATTTCATTGTATTGTATTATATGGCTAAAGAGACAATGTGTCTAGACTTCCGCTTTTATTTTATAAAATGTATGGATTCGAAATATTGTCTTTAATATTATGTTCTATTTCTTATGTTATGAATGCTAAGTGGTTTGTATGGGGTCTCTTGGGGTCCTATACACTATGTTACATCTAGGGTGTACCCCTGGGTCGTGACAACCTTGAATTTGAATTATGAATTCAAGGGTTATGATCTCATATTATGGATGATCTCTCGATGTTTAGATGTAATTTAGAGTGTAGAGATCAATTAGAAAACTAGGTACAATTTGAGGGAACTTATACGAAAATAAGGACGAAAGAGTAGGGGACTAACGACCCTGGCGCACTAAGTGGCGCTGGGCACCAACCCCAGAACTACTGAAGGGGGGTTGGGGTGCACTGAGTGGCACGGCGCCCCAGGACCAAAACTACAGAACACTTCTTGTGGTGCACTACTGGCGCGGCGCGCCAACTCCCTACCCAGAAAACCCGACAAATTTTCTTTCTCATTTTTTAACCCCAATTCACCTAGAACCGAATGGTTTCTTCCCAACTCACTTAGATTCAAACACCCAACATTATTACATGATAATACACTCAAAACAACCCTCAAACTACCAACACTTATCTCAAGAATTCACCAAAACCTCATCAATCAAGATTACAAATGAAACTTCAAGAAAACTCATCAAGAACTCAGATTCTTCAACTTCAAGAACGAAATTGCACTGAAAATATCATGATTGGCGTGTGGGTGAACGGACCCAACACTATGAGAACTCACATACCTCTTAGGATTAATCCCTTGGTGAAACAACTTTTGATTCGCAAGAAAACTTGATGAACGCCTTGACTTTTCTCCTTTTCTCCTCTTCTTGAACTCCTCTATAAACCCTAAGCATATACGGGATTTGTAAAACTGATCCAAACTAGATTCGACCCCAAAATAATACCAAAAACATTTTAAGATGAAGGGGTAAGGAAAGGACCAAAATACCCCTCATTAATTTGGATAACTTTCCTTAACTGGATAGGCAGATTATAAATTGCCATATCTCCCTCATCCGAAATTGAAACTTAGCAACCTTGATGATGTTGGAAGAGGACTCCAAGACCTTTCATTTGATATCTTATGGGCCACCTAAATCTTCCTGTACCACAAGTTATGGCCGTTTGAAGTTGACCCAAAACTCATAACAACTTTGCAAAAAATTTAATTTAGCTATTTCCAATTTAGCGCTTTCTAAGGCGGGATGTTACACAACTGGACTCTCATTAGGCCATGAGGTACATCCGTGTGCAAGTTAAAGTAAAAAACTTGAACGACCCCCATAAGCCCGAAAAGTTCAAAGAAGAGCTACAACTACTAAGAACGAATTCAGTGAATCTAGAGTCGGAGAGTGTGTAGCCCAAACTTGTAACCACGGATAGGCCTCTCAAAAGAACCAATAGGATCAAGTTGATAAACATCAACTCCGTAAAGGATAATGATCCCGAATCATAGACTACGACTAAAATAGGGCAGCATGACCAAACCTCGAATCTGTAACCATATAAGATGATGTAAAGTATTGATGAGTCAAAGATTTGGACTCATTTCGGGCTTTATTTAGATAGATTTAGTGTCCTCAAATGCTTATTTTGTGTCAACAACTGATGTAAAACCATTGATTTCCAGATACATGGATTGAGGTACAAAGCTAGGACATAAATGGGTAATAGAGACAACAAGAGCGGAAAAAAAAAGAAAAAACAAGCCTGACGATCGCCGATGTCACTCGACGACTCGCCAAGTCTCCACTCTACCACCTAAAGTTACAGAACACAAAGGCTGAATTAAGGGTAGCCTCGGTGAGCAGCAATTCCACTCGGTGTGTCACCGATCGCTTTGGTGATGGATGACCAGGTCGCCAAAAGTACTAATGGAGATCCAGACAAGTGCTAATGGGCGAGAGGACAGGAAAAATGGCGCGTCACGGAATCACTCGGTGATCCCGATCTAGATCACCTAAAGTTACAGTGGTTGGACTAAGAAGAGGTGAAAAAATGAAGGCAAGACGAAGAGAAATCGGCGAGTCGCTGAATGGTCGATGAAGCCTGACTTACCTCGCCGATTGGTCCCTAACAACCACACATCATATTTGCATAAATTGATTTTTGAAGGAGAGAGAAGGCATTTAAAACCGTGAGGAACAAAAGATTTAGAGTAAAAACACTACCATTGTGGCTTTCAAGTGATTTTTAGCACGGTTTTTCATTGAAATTTTTTAATAGAGAAGATTGTAGTTGATTTTAACTTCCGAATTTCATCTACCCAGCTATGGAAAACGTGGCAGGTGTTGATTTTTATCTTTTCATCATGATTGGCTAAAACCCTAACCTTGGGGGTTTGACAATGTGACCAATTGTTGCCTTCTACTAAATGGGTGTTATCAATTAGTGATTTGGAGTGTTAATATGAAGTGGGTCTAAATTATTATAGTGGTTTAATGTCATTATTGCATCTTTGGTGTGATAAATTTCAGAGTTTTGTGCTTGCTCGAGAGAGAAGTACAGAACCAATGTAGTATTTTGGCATCCTTAGTAGTGGGTCTAGACGGTTTCAGCTTGAGAAAGTGAAACCCAAGACCCAGCCTTTGTATCCAGCTCGAAAGAGTGGATTTGATGAGAATGTGGGCTGGTTAGCTTAAGGACGATGTTAAGGTTCGAGAGAACTTAATGGAAATAAGGCAATTGTTCGAGAGAAAGTTTGTTTACTTATAGTCCATTCTACCCGCAACAGATTAGCATTATCGGTAATGATTTACACCCATTAAGTTGAATTCGGCAGTTGGTTAGTCAATCCCCCAAGTGTTTGCTAGTTATTTGATTGTTTCTTATTAATACTTTGAAGTGTGTTGGTAACGACATCCTGAAAACTTGATTACTAAATTCTTAAGTGTGTGCTACTCAGTTGTAAAGTTCATCATCATACCTTCATATTTGAATTCAAAGAAAGCTACTCTATGTGGGATCGACCTCAACTCAATTGGTTGGGTTATATACTGACTAACAACCGTTGACACTTAGAACTGGATTAAGTGTCCTTGAAACGTTAATCAAAATGTCGCCGCTGCCGGGGAGTAGCGTTACTTAGAATTCTTTGATCGAAGATTTGATTTGTGAATTTGTTGGTTGTAGTTAAATCGGCTTACGCTGTATTGTGTAGTGTTTGTTGGACTACATAAAAGTAAAAATGAGTGAGGAATAGGTGAATGGTAGTCAAGCAGGTTATCAAGACGGTATCGATGATATCAATAGTGTGTACAACCCATCTCATTCAGGTGAAATGGGTGCAATTTGCAGACCACAAGCTGATGGGAATGCAGTATTTGAGGTCACTAGCACAACTCTTCATCTCCTCCAAATGAGAGGACTCTATGGAGGGTTAGAGCACGAAGACCCACATGAGCATGTAAGAAGTTTTACAGAGGTGTGCAACCCGTTTTCATTCAAGAACGTGTCACAAGAGTCAATCCAGCTTCGGTTATTTCCACTATCTTTGACGGGAGAAGCTAGCAAGTGGTTGGCCGAGTTACCAAAAAATTCCATCACATCATGAGAGGAGCTGATTATAGCATTCAATGCAAGATTCTTTCCCCCATAAAGGATGATGAAGCTTAGAGATGACATTCAAGGTTTCAAGCGATGGGAGGGTGAACCCATCCATGAAACGTGGGTAAGGTTTAAGAAACTCTTGCTTAAATGCCCATTTCACGGGCTACCAAACGATTTTCTACTCCAATATTTTTACTGGAGTCTTGATTCGGTTAATAAAGGGGTGGCTGATATATTGGTATGAGGGGGAATAATGTTACAATCATTTGAGGTGGCTTCATTTCTTCTTGATGACATGACAAAGATAAATCAAGCTTGGTACACTAAAGAGGATCAAGTCTCTCATTTTTGTTTTAGAATGACACAAGAACAACTTGATAAGGAAAGAGAAATGGATGCAAACATCAATAAAATGTTGATCCAAATGGAGCTTATACAAGAACATATGATGGAGAATGCGGGAAAACCCAAGGGGATAAGTGGAGTGTTTAGAGTTGAGGAGGGTTCTTCCTCGGGCTATTCAAAACCATGGGAGAATCAAGGTTTGAACTCCAAGAGATACTAGGAGGGTTTCCACACACGCTATTTACAGTGAGGTAGGAATCAAGGTTGGAACTATCACAAGGGGGAAAAGCAAAGGAGATACTATCAAGATTTGGCTTAGCAAAGTGATTATTGGAGAAGGGAGGATGACTATGAAGAGGACCACACTCACTCAAGTGAGAGCCCAAAATCGAAAGGGAGTTCAAGTAGTCCTCGGGTGAATGATTTTCTTTCTCGCATCCTTGATAAAGTTGAAGGTTCGGATAATTTGTTGAAAGGGATGAAAGCTGACTTTTCATCATTGAACAATAAAGTGAATCTCTCACGTAGATGCTATCAATATACTTGAAGGTCAGTTGAGTTTACTTTCTACACAATTGAGACCAAAAATAATAATAGAGGATGATGATAGAGAGTTGGATGTGGTTACTCGTAGTGGAAAAGTAGCAATAGGCGATGCAACGGGTAATGAAGAAGCTCAAATACGTGAAGAAGAAAAAGGGATGGAGGAAGAAGAGGCACCTATCCATCAAAGAATTGCCAAAGGACCACAAAAAGGTATGGAGAAACACAATGAAACCCCAAAAGTTATGCAACCTTTACCCAAAATATCTCCCCCATTTCCCCGACGTCTAAAGAAGAAGAATGAGGATGAGAAGTTCAAGAAGTTTTTATTGGTGTTCAAGACATTATCAATTAATCTCCTTCTAGTGGAAGCATTGTTGGAAATGCCGGGGGATGCCAAGTTTATGAAGGAGTTGGTCACAAAGAAAAGGTGTTTGGATTTTGAGACAATCGAAGTTTCCCATAGTTGTAGTGCAATTATGACTAAGGAGCTAATCAAAAAGAGAGAAGACACTGGAGCGTTCACCATCTCTTGCACCATCGGCATGCTCCAATTTGCTAAAGCCCTATACGATTTGGGAGCAAGCATCAACCTAATTCCATATGCGATCTATAAACAACTTGGGTTAGGGGAATCAAAGGCCACAACAATGAGACTCTTCATGGCGGACCGATCAATTAAACATCTTGTGGAGATACTATATGACATCTTGGTAAAGGTTGGCCGATTTATCTTCCCGGCTGATTTTGTCAATCTCGATTGTGAAATAGATGTTGAAATTTTCATCATTTTGGGAAGACCATTATTGGCAATCGAAAGAGCGTTGCTAGATATTGAAAGCAGAGAATTGAAGTTTTGGGTGAACGAATATGAAGTAACCTTTAATGTGTGTAAGTCAATGAAACACCCAAGTGATATTCACGTGGTCTCCACTGTTGATGTTATTGATGACGATGGCTAGTGTGAGAAATTTGATGTGTATGAGTGAGCCACTTGAAGTCGTGCTTGCTAACTATGATGAGTTCAAAGTTCAAGGCAATGAAGAAGTAGTAGCAACTCTCTCAGACTTGGGGGGTATTCAAAGACTATATTGAACTTGGACATTGATGTAGAAAATTGTGAAAGTCCTCCCGCAAAGCCATCAACAGAAGAACCACCAAATCTAGAGTTTAAAGTACTTCCCTCCCATCTCTGATATGCTTTCTTGGGGGAAAATAACACCTTACCGGTGATCATTGAAACTGACTTGCTTGAATGGTAGATAAAATTTCTCCTTGAGGTGTTAAAGAGGCATATCAAATCTATAGGTTGAACTATCACTGACATAGTGGGCATTCCTTCCGGTATTTGCACTCACAAAATTCAGCTTGATAGTGATTGTAAACCAAGTGTTGAACATCAGCGGAGATTGAACCCACCGATGCAAGAGGTGGTGAAAAAGGAGATAATAAAATGGTTGGATGCAGGTGTGATCTACCCTATTGCGGATAGCAAATGGGTAAGTTCGGTACAATGTGTACCGAAAAAAGGAGGCATCACAGTAGTCCCAAATGAAAAGGGGGAGCTTGTATCTATGAGACCGGTGACCAGGTAGAGAGTATGCATGGATTACCAGAAGTTAAATTTGTGGACTGAAAAGGATCACTTTCCCATGTCTTTCATGGATCAAATGCTTGATCGACTCTCCGATTGAGGTTGGTATTGCTTTTTGGAGGGGTATTCCGGTTATAACCAAATCTGCATTGCTTCAGAAGACCAAGATAAAACAACCTCCACTTGCCCATATGGTACTTTTGCCTTCAAACAGATGTCGTTTGGATTATGTAATGCTCCGGCTACATTTCAATGTTGCATGTTATCTATTTTTGCTGACATAGTGGAGGATTCAATGAAAGTATTTATGGATAACTTCTCGGTTGTGGGTGACACTTTTGAAGCATGTTTAGAGCACTTAGGACAAGTTCTCCAAAGATGTGTGGAAACAAATTTGGTCCTAAATTGGGAACAATATCATTTCATGGTTAAGGAAGGTATAGTTCTTGGTCAAAAAGTGTCGCAAAAGGGGCTGGAGGTTGATAAAGCAAAGATTGAAGTGATTGAGAAGTTACCACCCCCAATTTCGGTGAAGGGTGTTCGTAGTTTCTTGGGAAATGCTAGCTTTTACCGGAGGTTCATCAAGGACTTCTCAAAGATTGCACATCCTCTATGCAAACTCTTGGAGAAGGAGGTGAAATTCCACTTTGATGATGCTTGCATGGTGGCCTTCAAGTTCTTGAAAGAAAAATTAGTTTCCACTTTAATCATCATTAGCCCTGATTGGTCAGAATCTTTTGAAGTGATATGTGATGCAAGCGGCACATCATTAAGTGTTGCATTGGGGTAAAAACACAACAAACTTTTTCACCCCATCTACTATGCAAGCAAAACTCTAAATAATGCTCAATGTTACTATACAGTTACTGAACAAGAGTTACTTGCGGTAGTCTATGCGTTTGAGAAGTTCCGAGCATACTTGCTAGGTACTAAAGTGATTATTCACACTGATCATATTGCACTGAGTTATCTGATGGCAAAGAAGGATGCCAAGCCAAGATTGATAAGGTGGGTGCTTTTATTGCAAGAATTTGACTTTGAGGTCAAAGATAAGAGAGGTTGTGAAAATCAGGTGGTTGCCACTTATCAAGATTTGAAGGCAAGGAAAATGACGAGCTGGAGATCGACATAAATGATGTTTTTCCCGATGAACAGGTATTCACGGTAACTGTCAAACAACCTCCTTGGTATGCTGATTTTGCCAATTACGTAGTGTGTTGATTAATGTCGGACGAGCTGAACTTTTATCAACAAAAGAGGTTCTTGTTCGATGTTAAGAAGCACTTTTGGGATGAACCATATTTATTTAGAGAGTGTGCAGACCATATCATTAGGAAATGTATTCCGGAAGAAGAAACCATCAAAATTCTCCATGCTTGTCATACTTCACCGGTTGGGGTCATCATTGTAGTGTACGTACAACTGCTAAAGTTCTACAAATTGGGTACTACTGGCCATCTCTCTACAAAGATGCTCATGAGTTTGTGAAGAAGTGCACGCAATGTCAGAAACAAGGTGGAGTGTCCAAAAGACACGAGTTGCCTCTTACCCCCATTTTAGAAGTCGAGTTGTTTGATGTTTAGGGAATAGATTTCATGGGCCCATTTGTGAGTTTGTTTGTAATAAATATATCTTGGTGGCTGTAGATTATGTTCTTAAATGGGTGGAGGCTATTGCACTCCCAAACAATTAAGGGAAAAGTGTTGTTCAATTCCTGAAACGCTACATCTTTGCAAGATTTGGCACTCCTCGGGCTATTATTAGTGATGGGGGATCCCACTTTTGCAACAAGTGGTTCTCAGCCGCATTGAGTAAGTATGGAGTGAAACACAAAGTAGAAACTCCATATCATCCCCAAACAAGGGGCCAAGTTGAAGTGTCAAACCGGAGATCAAAAGTATCTTGGCCAAGACAGTGAATGCTAATAGGACTGATTGGTCTCGAAAGCTTGATGGTGCACTATGGGCGTATCGTACTTCTTACAAAATCCCAACCGGTATGTCTCTGTATTAGCTAGTTTTTGGTAAATCTTGCCATCTACCAGTTGAATTGGAACACAAAACATTGTGGGCATTGAAAGCTCTAAATCTGGACTGGTCAAATTCTTCAAAAGAGAAAGTGGAGTAGTTAAATGAGTTGGACGAGTTCAGGTTCAAAGCTTATGAAAGTTCAACCCTTTATAAGGAAAAGATGAAGAAATGGCATGATGTTAAAATCCTTAAGAGGGAGTTCAGAGTGGGAGACTGGGTGTTACTATACAACTCTCGACTTAGACTCTTTCCTGGAAAGCTCAAGTCGAAATAGTCAGGCCCGTTTAGAGTGACACGAGTGTTCACAAATGGTGCCATCGAAGTTGAAGGTCAAGAAGGACCTGCATTTAAGGTGAATGGGCAACGCCTGAAGTTATACTTTGTCGAGTGCCAAGAGATTTCTCTGATTGAGATAGTGTACCTGAAGGATGCTTGAAAGCATCTCCACGTCATGCCGCGACGTTAAATAAGGCACTTCTTAGGAGGCAACCAAAGTGTTAGTGTTTTAAATAATGTGTGTTGATGTTGCAGGTGTAGGATATTGTGCGAGAAAAAGATGTTATTGGCAGATCGCCAAACCCATTCGGCGAGCACGACTTAGTCCGCCCTATGGACTTCGAAGATAGGGCTGAGATTTTGGAACATTCGGTGGGAGACCTTCATCACTTAGTGAATCACCGATGTGCTTCGGTGACCCAATTTTCCTTGCCCTTTTTACTTCAGCGCTGATATCGTAACTCAATGATTGTTCGATGATGTTCAAAGTCCATTTTGCGAATCACCGACCTGTTTAGCAACTTCCTGCATCTCCACCAATTTTCCCCTTTCTGAGAGTGACACCCACTGGAACTAAAGGTGATATTCAGCTCATTAGGCGCACCACCGAAGCATTTGGCGACTTGTTCATTTTCTCGCCAACTGGGTGCTTAGTGAAGATTCCTCATCACCTTGCTCTGCATGTTTACATAGTAGAATTTTATATTTGATTGCTTGTTTTCATTTTTATTCTTGTTTTATTTGCGGGAGTGTCCGTTCTCTACTCACATTTGGGACAATGTGTAATGCTTTTGGTGGGGGTGTGTGCTTGGTCAGTGAATTCCTCTGTGTTCTTGGGCCCTTTGGACCCATTTTGCCACCTCTTGTGTAGTTAATTGTGGTTGTTCGTGTACAAATTTGAGTGTCAATTGTGATCAATACCGATGACTTGAATAGTGCTCTAAATCGAATAAATATGATTGTGTGACTACGATGAGTCCAATGAATTTGCATAGGCAATATGTGAACTTTTTGCATCTCGTTGTGACTAGTCGGTTATCAAATTGAGTCTCTTGTGATGAACAGTGCACACTAGCGAAAGTGTGGAGTCTTGTTTGACATTGGTGTCAATGCCTTGTGTGTTGAGCTTACCGTGAACCATGTGTGATAACACCTAGAATTTGCCCCATTGGTCCGGTTGACCAGGTGATGTGATCTCTTGAAATGATCTTAGGCAATAATTTTAAAGAGTGAAACAATTTGACATTATACCTCTTTTGTGACCTACCTTGTGAGTGTGTGATCTTTGCTTGAACACCCTTTGAGCCTTATCCTTTTCTTGAAAGAAACTTGATGAAATTGTGACCTTTCTTTATCTCTTCACCCTTAATCCTCATGAGATGTGGTTTGTTTGAATTGCCAACTTAGGCCAAAAGCCTAAGTTGGGGGTCTGGTGAAAAGAGAAGGTAAATCAAGAAATGTGAAGGAATTCCCCTCTACCCATGGTTTTGAAAAATATGGAACCCCTCCATACAAAAAAAAAAGAAAAAAGAGAATGAAAAAGTTTTGAAATAATGTTGCAAAAAGAAATGGGATGTCCAAAGTTTCATGGAAAATGAATAATGGGGTCGATCTTGAGCATAAATGAGAATGAAGAAGAAAAGGAAAGAAAGTGTTGTTCACACGACATTTCATGAGAATAGCAACCACTGAGCCTAAATGACCATACATTTACACTCATCCCCGTTACAAGTCTTGAAAAGACCTTTTTTATCTTGAGTGAGCTGAAACGAAGGTTGTTTGGAAAATAAGGGCAAGCCTATGGGTGAAGTCATGCATGTGTTCATCTTTGTGAGTGTGAGAGTTGTTGTGATTTCGGAACTATAAATTGTTGAACCATTGTGTGAATATGGAATCATTCTTTGTGTGAGGGCATTTGAGTACCTTTGTTGAGCTTGAACTTGCATTTGAAGCAAGTATTGTGAACTTGAGAATCTTTGATAATAGTGAGTCACAACTTGAATCTTTGAGTGCAAAATTGATCCTTGCATGAGTAAGTTGAGTGTTTTTGTGTACATTCATGATTGAGTCTTGTGTATCACTGTTTGAGGCGTCCTTTTTGAACTGTTGAACTTGAGTTTTACTTGAGAATAAGCAAAAGTTTAAGTTGGGGGTGTTGATGAGTCCAAGATTTGGACTCATTTAGGGCTTTATTTAGATAGATTTAGTGTCCTCAAATGCATATTTTGTGTCAACAACTGATGTAAAACCATTGATTTCCAGATACATGGATTGGGGAACAAAGCAAGGACAGAAATGGGCAATAGATACAACACGAGCAAAAAAGAGAAGGGAAAAACAAGCATGACGATCGCCGATGTCACTCGGCGACTTTCCAAGTCGCCATTCTACCGCCTAAAGTTACAGAACGCAAAGGCTGAATTAGGGGTAGCCTCGACGAGCAGCAGTTCCACTCGGTATGTCGTCGATCGCTTCGGCGATAGATGACCAGGTCGCCAAAAGTACTAATGGAGATCCAAACAAGTGCTAATGGGCGAGTGGAAAGGAAAACGGCGGGTCACGGAATCACTCGGCGATCACGATCTAGCTCGCCTAAAGTTACAATGGTTGGACTAAGAAAAGGTGAAAAATGAAGGCGAGACGAAGAGAAATCGGTGAGTCGCCGAATAGTCGGTGAAGCTTGAACGTCGCCGAATGGTCCCAAATAGCCACACATCAGATTTGCATAAATTGATTTTTGAATGAGAGAAAAGAAATTCAGAAACGTGAGGAACAAAAGATTTAGAGTAAAAACACTACCATTATGGCTTTCAAGTGATTTTTAGCATGGTTTTTCATTGAATTTTTTTAATAGAGAAGATTGTAGTTGATTTTAAATTCTGAATTTCATTTACCCAGCTTTGGAAAATGTGGCAGGTGTTGATTTTAATCTTTTTATCATGATTGGCTAAAACCCTAACCTTGGGGTTTGACAATGTGACTAATTGTTGCCTTCTACTAAATGGGTGTTATCAATTAGTGATTTGGAATGCTAATCTGAAGTGGGTCTAAATTATTATGGTGGTTTAATGTCATTATTGCATCTTTGGTGTGATAAATTTCAGAGTTTTGTGCTTTCTCGAGAGAGAAGTACAGAACCAACGTAGTATTTTGGCATCCTTAGTTGTGGGCCTTGACGATTTTAGCTTGAGAAAGTGAAACCCAAGACCCAACCTTTGTATCCAGCTCAAAAGAGTGGGTTTGATGAGAACGTGGGCTAGTTAGCTTAAGGACGGTGCTGAGGTTCGAGAGAACTCAATGGAAATAAGGCAATTGTTCGAGAGAAAGTTGTTTTACTTATAGTCCATTCTACCCGCAACGGATTAGCATTATCGGTAATGATTTGCACCCATTAAGTTGAATTCGGCAGTTGGTTAGTCAATCCCCCAAGTGTTTGCTAGTTATTTGATTGTTTCTTATTAATACTTTGTAGTGTGTTTGTAACGACATCCTGAAAACTTGATTACTAAACTCTTGAGTGTGTGCTGCTCAATTGCAAAGTTCATCATCATACCTTAGTATTTGAATTCAAAGAAAGCTACTCTCTGTGGGATTGACCCCAACTCAATTGGTTGGGTTATATACTAACTAACGATCGTTAACACTTAGAACTGGATTAAGTGTCCTTGAAACGTTAATCAAGTATCCTACACCAAAACTATCATCATATAGCCACCATTCAATGACGTCCACACCAAGGTAATAAATACAACACTACAAGCATGAACCAAATCCAACCCGAAACCGTCGAATGAAGGTCGATATCTCAATCGTGAATCACTAGGGCCATAGAAAATGGAAGTTATGGATAACGGTTCATGAAATATCATTTGAAAACACGAGATTCATAAGTAAAACCTGCAATTAAAGGCTAGTCATGAAAAAGAACTAATTTACATTGAAACCTATCAAGATCATAAAATCGCTAGTTTTATAGAAATGATAAACTTAAGAACGTGAGGTTTCTTTAGGACTCAATGGGTGAAGGATACTCATTAATGAAACCTCACATATTTGAAAGGGAAAAAATTGGTAGAATCGTTGAATTTGAAGCTTAAAGGTGAAAACCCCTAGTTTTGATCTTACTAATTGGAACTGTATATGTATGGCATGAGGAAGAACTTAGTTCCTCACTATGATTGTTTTACATACCTTAAACGCTCCATGAATCTTGAAAAAGAATCCTAACTTGAAAAAAAATGATCAAGAAATATATTCTTGAAAATCTTGGATTCGTTTCTTGAAAATCCTTGATTTGGAAGGAAGAAATCTTGATGTACTTGCTTAGAAATCAAGTCTTGAACCCTAGAATTGAGTTCTTGATTTAGCAAGACTTAGAGCATGTTTGGATTGGCTTAAAAGTTGGTCAAACCTATTTTGAAGTCATTTTTAATTTTTGGGAGTGTTTGGCGAAGTTAAAAATAACTTAAAATAAGTTTAAAAGATAATGACTTGAAAAAAGTTAAAAGTATGTGCTCTCCTACTTTTCATTTTTTAACTTATAAGTTATTTAAGTTGGACTTTTTAGAAAGCAACTTTTTTAAAGTTAATCCAAATGGGCTCTTAATAGGGTTGAAGAGAACTTTTGGGGCTGTTGGGGTCGACCAAGGGGTGAAACTGAGAAAAGAAACCTAAAATAGTGTTTTAATGAAATCTAAAACTTTGATATACAACATATATACATGATATACAGATAACACGCAGGGTCTATGGATCCTTTTACGGCCCATAAAATGATCCACGGCTCGTGGATTGGATCCGTAGAGTTCAGGTGCAAATTTTGATCCTCTAATTAAATTCCAAGAGCAAGTTTCATGACCCGTAGTTGCCATTTCGTGGAACCTGGATAGAATTCTCATACTGACGATTTTTAGTAGAATGATCATAACTTTTTACTCTGAACTCGAAATGATGCAAACTTGATAGAGTTGGAAGAAAGATGATATACCTTTAATTTAGTTGGTCATGGGCCACCTAAATATTCGTATTCTAAGAGATATGCTAGTTTGAATGATTTCATAGAAAAACTTAGCGAGTAAGGGAAGGCTTTGAACTTGGCTTAGTGCTAGAGGTATTGGAACTGACGCTACTCCAGTTTCTACAAAATCTAAACTATTTGATGTAATGTCACCGAATAAAGCTTCATCTCCAACAAACTCCTTATTTACAAGAAAAACTTGGCTTCGTGTTGAATTTGATTGCGTATTAGGCCCAAATGAGTTGTATAATGTTTTCCATACACTATGCCAAAAAAGACATGGAGCAATTGAACTATCATACAACTTTATCCATGTTTACCCTTTTCTCTATCTGGCTTGAGACTCTGGACACTCATGTTTCTCTATTTTTTCCATTGTATTATCCCTTCTTTGGCTGGTACCTTAGATACAGTAAAACGTTGTTTCCTTGTCCTTTAGGGTCCACTCGAATATAAAAGAAAATTTCTTACATGTCAAGGAATATAAAAGAGTAGATTTTAGGTTGTGTAGAGCTCTCAACCAAGTTTTGTTGTAAATTTGCAATGAGGCCGATGTGTCAAAGCTCTTCTTGGTAAATCCAAGAAGACAAATTATATGTCTCCTTAGACTCCTAAGAAGGGGAGTAATATTTAAAAGACAAGGATTCAAGATAGAATCCAAGTTTGTAGGAGCTTAATGGTTAGTTTTAGTTATTCAGCTATATAAGATGGGAGAAGAGATACAAGATGAAGAAGAGAATTTCAATAGTAATTTGCAATATATTGAATTAATGATTCGATTTGTAATGATACAATGTCTTTTATAAAAATGAGAAAGAATCTAGTTTGCTAACTGTTTTTAAACCAATTCAACAACACTCATAACTAACTGGTTATATGAAAAAGCTAACTAACTTGACCAGCTGATTTATTTTTGTGTAGCAAAGGGCTCCCAAAAAATTGAAGGCCACAAACATGTGAAGCTACAAATTTATACAAACTCAAATATGTAGGAGAAAATAAACTACACAAGTAAAAAAACAAGACAAGATAAAAAAAAAAAAGGATAACACGGAAAAATTAGACAAGGGAGAAATAAAAACTAGAAGAAAGAATGGATAACACAAAAGATTGAACTCATAAAGTCCATAACAAGGAAGTCCAAAGTTCACTAAAGAGATAAAAGGGATATTGCCTAATTACTCGCCAAATAGTAACAAACTTATTCACCAATAACCGTCTAAATTATTTTTTTAATATTTTAATGAAATAAATATCCTCCTCATATAATATTGCACCCCAAGAGTAGATGATGAAAATATATTTTTTTCTATGAAAGTGAATAAGTAAAACTTTTTTTTCTAATTGGAGCTAGATTGGCATACACGTGCAACACACGTGTAAAGTATATACATATATGCTTAATTTTTTACAAAAGAAAAAAATTAATTGATATTTTGAAAGCTCTTCTTTAAAATTGTGAATCCAATGACACCTTAATAAAACTTTAAAAGATGTGCACTACGAATATTAAAGTTAAACTATCTCTAAAATTACTCAATCACGTCTCTATTTATCACCCAAACTCAACTTCTAACTATATATACAAAAGTCATCAACCTTCAATTTCACAAAAAACACATTCATTTGCACTCTTTATCTCTTTGCTTCTCATCTTTCTCTAAAGAAAAAGAAAAAGAATGTTAATGGTTTGGCGCAAACTGAAGAAGGCACTCTCATTTATGCCTAAGGTTAAAAATTCCCAAATTGAACATTACATTCAAATTCACCTGCTATTCCTTTGTCGACGTTCTTCTTGTCCCGTTTTCCAGCCCCACCACACGATTATCTAAGGTCCATTTTTTATTTTCTCCTAAATTTTTATTTTTGTTTGTTATTTTTCGTACCCACCTTTTTTGCCGGATATTCTCCATACTTGTTCCTCTTCTTACTTTCCGACAGCTGCTAGATTGCTCCATCACTGGGAGTGGCAGCCGGCGAAAGACAAGCAAAAATTGTGTTCTTTCTAAGTGAAATTCAATTCTTGTTTTTTACTTAAGTATCTTTCATTTGTAGTTTTGATTACGATAGAAAATGAGGAGGGGCAGGGAAGGGCGGGGTAGGATAGGACAGTTCCAGGGAAACGTTTTGTTGCAAATTTTCGATGAGGCTGATGTGTCAAAGCTCCTCTTATTAAAGTCGAAAAGATTAAAACTACTCTTCAGACTTGTAAGAGGGTGTTATTAAAAGAAGGTGTCCAGATTATTTTTTTTATATTTCTTTGAAATAAATACCTTCCCTAGTATAATATTGCAACACAAGAGTAGATGAATATAATTCTTTTTTATAGAAGTGCATATAACTTAATTTTTTTCTTAAATAGAGCAAGATTGGCATACACGTGTAATACACGTGTCAAGTATATATACATACTTAAATTTTTACTGAAGAAATTTTTTTATTGATTTTTCAATCCTCTTTTTAAATTATTAAACCCAATGATACCTTAATAAAAATTTAAAAGATGTGCACTATTAATATTAAAGTTAAACTATTTCTAAAATTACTCAATCTCATCTCTATTTATCACCCAAACTTCACTTCTCACTATATATACAGAAGTTATCAACATTCGATTTCACAAAATTAAATTCATTCATTTGCACTCTTTCTCTCTTTGCTTCTCATCTTTCTATGAAGAAAAAGAAAAAAGAATGTTAATGGTGTGGTACAAACTAAAGATGACGCTTCCATTTAAGTCTAAGGTTAAAAATTCCAAATTGAACATAACATTCTGATTCACCTGTTATTCCTTAGTCCAACCACACGATTATCCAAGGTCCATTTTTCATTTTCTCCTAAATTTAATTTTTTTTATTGATATTTTTCGTACCCACCTTTTTGTCGGATATTCACCATACTTATTCCTCTTCTTACATTCCGACAACCCCTAGATTGCTCCATCACTGCTGTGGCAGCTGGCGAAAGACCAACTAAAAATTGTGTTCATTATTCTAAGTGAAATTCAATTCTTGTTCTTTCCTAAGTATCTTTCATTAGTAGTTTTGATTACGATACCAAAAAAGGAGGGGCAGGGAAGGACGGGGTAGGACAGGGCAGCTCCAGGGCAATGTTTCGTTGCAAATTTTCTATGATTCTGATGTGTTAAAGCTCTTGTTACTAAAGTCGAAAAGATTAATACGACTTTTTGAACTCGTAAGAGGGTATTATTAAAAGAGGTTGTCGAGATTCTCTTTTTGATATTTATTTGAAATAAATACCTTCCCTAATATAATATTGCAATCCAATAGTAGATGAATATAATTATTATTTTTATAAAAATACATATAACTTAATTTTTTAATTAATCAGAGCAAGATTGTCATACGCGTGTAACGCACGTGTCAAGTATATATACATACTTCAATGTTTACTGAAGAAAAAAATTAATTGATATTTCAATTCTCTTCTTTAAATTATTAAACTCAATGACACCTTAATAAAAAATTAAAAAGACGTGCACTACTAATATTAAAGTTAAACTATCTCTAAAATTACTCAATTCTATCTCTATTTATCACCCAAACTCCACTTCACACTATATATACAAAAGTCATTAACATTTGATTTCACAACAAAAAACCTCATTCATTTGCGCTCTTTCTCACTTTGCTTCTCATCTTTCTCTGGAGAAAGAAAAAAGAATGTTAATGGTGTTGGTACAAACTAAAGAAGGCGCTTCCATTTAAGTCTAAGGTTAAAAATTTCAAATTGAACATAACATTATGATTCACCTTCTATTCCTTAGTCGTCGTCCTTCTTATCCCATTTCTCAGTCCAACTATATGATTATCCAAGGTCCATTTTTCATTTTCTCGTAAATTTGATTTTTTTTATTGCTATTTTTAGTACCCACCTTTTTTGTCGGATATTCACCATACTTATTCCTCTTCTTACTTTCCGACAGCCGCTAGATTTCTACATCATTGGTGTGGCAGCTGGCGAAAGACCAACTAAAAATTATGTTCTTTATTCAATTTTTGTTCTAACTTAAATATCTTTCATTTGTAGTTTTGATTACGATAACAAAAGAGGAGGGGCAGGGAAGGGCGGAGTAGGACAGGGAAGTTTCAGGGCAACGTTTTGTTGTAAATTTGCTTTGAGTCTGATGTGTTAAAGCTCTTTTTACTAAAGTCGAAAAGTTTAATACGACTCTTTGGACTCGTAAGAGGGTATTATTAAAAGAGGTTATCGAGATTCTCTTTTTTATATTTATTTGAAATAAATATCCTCCCTAATATAATATTGCAATCCAAGAGTAGATGAATATAATTTTTTTTTTTTATAAAAATACATATAACTTAATTTTTTAATTAATCAGGGCAAGATTGTCATACGCGTGTAACATACGTGTCAAGTATATATACATACTTCAATATTTACGGAAGAAAAAAATTAATTGATATTTCAATCCTCTTCTTTAAATTATTAAACCCAATGACATCTTAATAAAAAATTTAAAAGATGTGCACTACTAATATTAAAGTTAAACTATCTCTAAAATTACTCAATTCTATCTCTTTATCACCCAAACTTCACTTCTCACTATATATACAAAAGTTATCAACATTTGATTTCACAAAAAAAAGAAACTCATTCATTTACACTCTTTCTCACTTTGCTTCTCATCTTTCTATGAAGAAAGAAAAAAAAATGTTAATGGTGTGGCACAAACTGAAGAAGGTGTTTCAATTTAAGTCTAAAGTTAAAAAATTTCAGATTGAACGTTTCCTTAGTCGTTATCCTTCTTATCTCATTCTCAGTCCTACCACACGATTATCCAAGGTTCGTTTTTCTTTTCTCCTAAATTTGATTTTTTTTTGTTGCTATTTTTCATACCCACTTTTTTTGTCGTATATTCACTATACTTATTCCTCTTCTTACCTTCCGACAACCGCTAGATTGCTCCATCACTGGTGTGGCAGCTGGCGAAAGACCAACTAAAAATTGTGTTCTTTATTCTAACTGAAAATCGATTCTTTTTCTTACTTAAGTATCATTTGTAGTTTTGATTATGATACGAAAAGAAAAGGGGCAGGGAAGGACGCGGTAGGCCAGGGCAGTTCCAGGGCAACGTTTTGTTGCAAATTTGCTATGAGTCTAATGTGTTAAAGCTCTTCTTACTAAAGTCAAAAATATTAATACGGCTCTTCGAAATCGTAAGAGAATATTATTAAAAGAAGTTGTCGAGATTCTCTTTTTGATACTTAATTATTTGAAATAACTACCTTCCATACTATAATATTGCAATCTAAGAGTAGATGAATATAATTATTATTTTTTATAAAAATACAGATAACTTAATTTTTAACTAATCAGAGCAAGATTGTCATACGCGTGTAACACACGTGTCAAGTATAAATACAAACTTAATTTTTTACTGAAGAAAAAAATTAATTGATTTTTCAATCTTGTTCTTTAAATTATTAAACCCAATGACACCTTAATAAAAATTTAAAAGATGTGCACTACTAATATTAAAGCAATCTCATCTCTATTTATCACCCAAACTCCACTTCTCACTATATATACAGAAGTCATCAACATGCGATTTCACAAAATAAAAAACTCATTTATTTGCACTCTTTCTCTCTTTGCTTCTCATCTTTCTCTTGAAAAATAAAGAAGCATGTTAATGGTGTGGCACAAACTAAAGAAGGTTCTTTCATTGAAGGCTAAGATTAACAATTCCCAAATTGAACATAACATTCCAATTCACCTGCTATTCCTTAGTCATTGTCCTTCTTGTCCCATTTCCCAATCCCACCACACGATTATCCAAGATCCATTTTTCATTTCTCCTAAATTTTTATTTTTCGTTTGCTATTTTTTGTACCCATCTTTTTATCCAAATATCCTCCATACTTGTTTCTTTTCTTACTTTCCGACAGCTGCTAGATTCCTCTATCACTGGGAGTGGCTGTTGGCGAAAGACTACTAAGAAATTGTGCTCTTTCTAAGTGATCTTCAATTCTTGTTCTTACTTAAGTATCTTTCATTTGTAGTTTTCATTACGATAGCAAATGAGGAGGGGCAGGGAAGGACCGGTAAGGACAAGGTAGTTCTAGGGCAACATTTTGTTGCAAATTTGCGATGAGGCTGATGTGTCAAAGCACTTCTTACTAAAGCCGAAAAGATTATTACGACTCTTTAGACTCGTAAGATTGTGTTATTAAAACAGGGTGTTCAGATTCTCATTTTGATATTTGTTTGAAATAAAATACCTTCCCTAGTTTAATATTGCAATCCAAGAGTAGATGAATATAATTTTTTTTTGATAAAAGTGCATATAACTTAATTTTTTCCTTAATTAGAGCTAGATTGGTATACTCGTGTAACGCACGTGTCAAGTATATATACATACTTAAATTTTTACTAAAGAAAAAAATTAATTGATTTTTTAATCCTGTTCTTTAAATTATTGAACCCAATGATACCTTAATAAAATTTTAAAAGATGTGCACTACTAATATTAAAGTTAAACTATCTCTAAAATTACTCAATTTTATCTCTATTTATCACTGGAACTTCACTTCTCACTATATATACAGAAGAAACCAACATTCGATTTCACAAAAAACTCATTTGTTAGCACTCTTTCTTTTTTTGTTTCTCATCTTTCTACGAAGAAAAAGAAAAAACTATGTTAATATTGTGATGGCTTAAACTGAAGAAGGTGTTCTCATTTAAGCTTAAGATTAACAATTCCCAGATTGAAAGATACCATTCCAATTCACCTTTTATTCCTTCGTCGTCATCCTTTTTGTCTCGTTTTCCAGTCCCACCACATGATTGTTTTTCATTTTTCTCCTATCTTTTTATTGTTTGTTTTGCTATTTTTTTGTCCCCCCCCCTTTTTTTGTCGAATATTCTTCATCCTTGTTCCCCTTCTTTCTTACATCCGCTAGATTGCTTCATCACTAGTGTTGACACCCAATTTTGACCCTCCCCGATTGGAATTAATCTCCGAGCTTCTTTAGTTTCAAACGATTTGGAATAATTAACAAAAAAAAAATCAAATATTTTCAAGTAAATTTTAGTCATTTTATGATTTTTAAATAATAAATATATTTTTATATAATTAGTATATTTTATAAATATTCGAAAAATCGCATCGAAAAGAGATTCTACTTTTACATAAATGTCCTACTAATCAGTTTAGCTATATAATAAATTTTATATATATATATATATATATATTATTATTTTTTTATTTTTTTATTTTTTTATTTTTTTTGATTAATTAGTTTATAACTAAATTAATTATCTTATTTCGTTGAAATTAAGAACCTCATTAATTAATTAATATTAATTCGTCTCATTCAATTCCTAGCCCAATTCATTAGATTATCTCAATTTGGCTACGTCCTGTGGCTATAATTGTAACCCAAGTTTGCAATAGAAAATGTTGCCGTATCCTTTTTTAACACTTTTGTAATTGAGAAATCAATTTGGGCCATTCATTCAGCAACTTTCCAAATCCCAGCTCACTTCTCACATTTCCATCCCAATTAACAAACTCCCAACGATCCAAACATTTACAGCAGCTGACCCAGCCCACAAAATAGTTCCAATCCAAAATACCTAGCAAACACGTAATACAAACAGCACAAAATAACCCATATGCCCAACCCGGCCCAACTTCTAACAGCAAAAGAAAATCAGCAACGTTTCTCCAAACGTTACAGAGAAAGGCGTCAAAATACAGAGCAATACACGGCAACAAGCGATGTCTTCTTCCTCATCCAGTACTATTCTTGTATAGTGCTTTCGGCTATAGCAGACTACTGTTTCGTCCTTGCCACCACGAGATTACTCCACATCGGCACTCAAGTACGAGCGGTCGATCGTGTCCAAACCATATTTTCCTAATAAAACAGAATGGCGACTCTGCTGGAGATTTGAATGGTTCTAACCTTAAGATTAATTTATTTGGCTATGTGTTTTAACTGTCTACTTGTTTTATTTACCGTATTTATTGAACTGTGGCATTCATGGCACCCGATTCCGCCAAACGGCAAGTAGATTGCATTAGGACAAAGGTGGTTACATGGCTTACCACGTCTGTCCTTCAGAAAAACACAAGTTGAATTTATTGGAAGTGATAAACGAATAGTTGGCTTGCGGTCATCCAACGTCGATTATTAATCTTCACCCCGTTGTTTGTCCGACTCGGGTAACCGTTATTTCTAAACCAATTCTAATCAACGTAGAGTAGAGCGAAACCAAATCTAAATCTAAGCATTAGCCTAAGACGGCTTAATACCCAAGGTGTATTAAGTCCATTAGTAAAACCGCCAAAAATCATGTCCAATGTCCACGACCTAACGACATATCATATTATTTGACATTTGAAAGTGTATGTGTGGAAACCTAATTGTTACCTATTTGGGGGAGGGGAATCTTAACCGTGCTCTATTTTGTAGGTATGGATCGATTTCCCAAATTCGACATGGTAGTGGAATCCCCGGTCCTACTCAAGAAGTGGTACAACGACCTCACTGTGGTTCACAAAAGGGCCCTCAACAAATATACAGGGGCCTTAACATAACTCATTAACATGGTTGGGTGGCCCGAGCTAATTGAAATCCTCACAGGTTATTGGGACAACGAGAAAATGGTGTTCCGATTTGGAACCATGGAAATTACCCCGACAATTGAGGAAATTCGAGACGGAATAGACACAGTCGATACAGGGCTTGAAATAAGGGTGAGAAAACAGGAAAGAATCTTAATCCCTAACAAGCCTACCCTCGAGGATATTGTAAACTGGCTCGGATTAAGAAAGGATTGCGCTTACTGGGCTAAGGGTTCTAGCGTTTCTTTTATGGATCTCTATGTCAGATTCGGGCATGCGAGCTTCTATGCGAATTACAACCAAGAGTTCAGGGTCACTTTCAGAGAATGGGACGAGATCACACCCTTGGCATTCACTATCGCCCTATTAGGTACTATGGTTTTTCCCCAAGGCCCGAGCCTCAGCATCAACACTCAAGTAATAATGCTCGCACATACTCTTTTTCACGGGCATTTGAACCAAGGGCAACTGAAGTATTATCCCATCGCGCCTGTCATCCTGTTCGACATGTACCGTGCTTTGGGAAGATGTAAAGATAAACATCGCTACTTTCAGGGCTGTAACCTCCTCCTTCAATGGTGAATACTAAGCCATTTAGCAAAAGGACATGAGACTCAACAACTACATACCCTCGATGATAATAATTCTCTTAAAGGTTTGAATGATGTGTTGTTTTGGGCAGATTTAGAGAATAGGAAGACTAGAGGAAGATGGGCTCAAATTTTCTCCGAGTTGAGAGAAGAAGATATTCAGTGGATGTTCGATCGCTTCATCTCAAAAGATGCCATAGTACGAGGCCATAAACAACTCGTACTTACTCTACCCGATATTCGGGGTATCCGCCCCTACGCACCCATCTGGGTCCTGAGGCAGTTTGGAAGAAGACAAACTACTCCCCCAAATGCATACTACCATATCTATGTGTTCGACATCGGGGATGATACAGTGCATGAGGCTTCAGAAATGCTAAGAGAGTGGAAAAAAGCAGTACGAATGGATGACAAAACTATTGCCATGGACCGATTCAACGCCGGATATGATGAAACTTACAAGGCTTGGTTGAAGAATAATATTCAAGGTATCTCCTTCCCAGTCCCAAACATTTATCGTAGTGTGGAGGACAAAGAGTCCAAAGCTTTGATAGAAGTAGGAGAGGTGAAGAAGGAAGCTCAGGAAATGTAATGAATTCCTCTGAAAGCAAGAGGAGGATAAATTCGCCCTCGAGAGCGTAACTCAGGAATTAGAGAGCTTGAGAAGCGATTTGGGAGAGCTCAATTTATGGATTGGAGATAAGAAAAGTGGGATGTGTCTCAAAGACTGGGATGAGAAAGGTCGCCGGAGCGAAGGATATTTGCTAATGATCCAATACAAGCTTCAGCATCTCATGGCACAGAACAAGAGGATCAGATCAGAAGCAGGGCCATCAGGGATGTCTTAGTGGATTTCGCCCTTGCGTGGGTTTTTCTACATGTACTTGCTGTTGTTTTCCCCTGCGTGGGCTTACCTTTCTTATATTTTGGTACTCTTTCCAAATGACCTCTGCGTGGGCCTTTCCTTTTTGTATTTCTCGTTTATTCCCTACTTCCCCTGCTTATTTTCGCTCTTTGAACATCATTTTATATGCGAAATTTGCTTTGGGTTAACAAAATGGTTCAATTCTACACATACATCTTTCAAATACGCTAGGCCTACCCTTGGCATAAAAGGGCCCTCTACTTGTTTAGGACGCACGTTAGCCGCTTGTGTGCTTTAACTGTTTACGTGATTATGTTGCTTCGAATGAGGACATTTTTAGCCCACTCCTTTTCGAAAATTTTCTGAAATCTCCACAAAGTCACTACCAAAATGTCCGACCAAAAATTTCCTGAGTCTTGAGTTTCCCAATCAAAAGAAAAATCTCACTACCAAATCCTAAAACACCACACTATCATCTCAGAAAAGGTGAAATTGCCGCTAAGATGGAAAAAGGTAAGAATATCAAGATGGAGCTAACAGAGGAGGATTTAAGGATGAAACTACGATGATTTAAACAGGAGATTCGAGAAATGGAAGGAAGAAGAACAAAAGTGCGGCATTAGACGCGGAGTTAGCAGCTAAGATGGCAAGATATGCTATCATAAACGAGGAGACGGTTGCTATGCGGAAGGAATATGATGCCTTCAACAATGATATAACCATGAGGCTTCAAAAAATACGTAGAAAATACTCTTTCTTCAACCAAGAGGCCACCAACAGTGCTCCCGAAGGCACTGGACCTGAGTCTGTTGAAGAGGAACTTGAGGAGGAAATTGTCTATAAGCCTCCTTTCCAGGGACGGTAGGAAGAAGGGAATGAGAAAAATTACCCTTAAAGCATATGAATTTATTCCCGTGACTAATGCGACAATTGGAAGAAGAACGGCTTGAATGGAGGCATATTTTATCTTTTAAGAGCTTTATTGTCTGTTTTTCACTTTCCTTGTAATCGCTAGAGATGAATGAATGAAAATGAAAATTTCCTTTGTATTCGAACTACGTAGGGCCTGAATTCTCTTTGGAGATACGTAGGCAGCCTTTCAAGGCCCGGCCCCTATCTTTTTCAAATTTTCATTTTCCCCTTTTCATTCTACGAGGAAACATTGTATCCACAATCAACATATGCCGAGAGGTGCAGCAAGAAGACCTTAGCTCAACGCAATTTAACCTTTCTGAGTCACCAACCTCAAAATAAAACGAGCAAATTCCTGCTTGTTCAAAAAATCAGTCCCCATTATTCGTGGGTTAACATGTTCTCAAACAAAGCAATTCCTATGTGTTTTATGTGCCTTCTATGTGATATCTTGCATTATTTATCCAGAAGTAGTACTGACAGATTTGCCTTTGAGTTGTTTTTCTCTACAGGTATTTAGAACTGATCTGTGTTGATACACTGGTCGATCATCCTTATTTCACCAGATCTAAAGGTCCTACAGATTCCTTCCCCAATCAAAGTTCACAAAAGGGAAAAGCA